>CAJHQP010004840.1:0-51250 GCA_905132765.1 Moricandia arvensis | reverse complement strand
AACCGACACAATGATCAAGATAAGACTTTGGAATCTCAAAAGAGAATTAAAGCTGCATTTGCTCTATCTTGGTGTGGTTACCATCCGTTTTGACGGCAGTTCAAAACCTACTGTATACTAAGGGAGGGAATGTTCTCGGCCAACAAATCAGCAGCTCGGCAAAAGTACCAACCAGTGTAGAGGTTCCAGCAACAAAGGTCCAGTCCAAGAAGGTATGCTCAACACAAGACACGAATTTTGCGAGCGAAACCAATTTTAAAGTAAAGGACTTACAAGACTTACTCATAAAGGAAGCACTGAGCTTGGAAATTCAGCTCTCCGGACCGTCAGAAGTTATGGATTTAACAATATGGAGGTTTTCCCAGCGCCGCTCCAGTATGCGAGTCTTCGGGCGCTTAGAAGAGAAGTTCAGTCCAAAAACGAAACGGCTTAACCAGCATCAATATTTTACTTCAATATGGATATTTCAGCTTTCCGAAAGCCGCTAAGATCATCGAGATTGGTCAAGGAATTAGAAGATACGCTCATTTTCCCGAAAACGTGGCGAGAGCCGAGCATTTTAAGGAAAGATTGCGACAATCTTGTCGGTAGATCACTGCCAGCAACCAAATCGGCACGCAGAAGATGAGATAATACAAGACCCCTAGAAGACATAATCAAATCAACGATCCAGAATAGTCTCTACAAGTTTCTACAATGCACGCAGCCAGCATTGGATCAAGAGGATCTGCAATTACTCCAAAAAATCTTGCCTTATATGGAGATTCTTACAATAAATCTCCAACACAACTCTTTCTTTTCAAATGAGGCACGACTTTCAGCCCATTCAGCAGAGAACCAGAGGATTCCAAGGAAGCTTCACACACTTACCTCTTCAAACCGTCGCACATACAAGGAGAAGACCATCTACATAACTTGCCAAGTATACTCATCTTTTATAAATTCTCTCAACGGCTATAGTTTTCTTGAGGCCATCAAAGCCTTTGCTTCCAAGACTTGTATTTCGAACTTAATTGTCTTTCCTTTAGTCATTTTTTAGACTGTCTAGTAAGAGACCTAGGTCGATCCTATATAAGCTCATTTCGTTATGTCCGATTGATAAACACACACATTTTGATAGCTAATAAGATTTTCCAATTTTCTAGTTTTTCTTAAAAACTAAAACTATATTCTGTCTTAAAGTCTTTAGAGTTTGTGAGAATCAGCTCCAAAGCACCACGAATTTATCAAGCCTTTTTCTTCCCGCCATAGGGTAGTCTTTTAACGTGTGGGGCAGTCTTCATCCATCCTCACTTCCATCCCATGTCGTGCAAGTGCTTGAGTAGTGATTACACATCGCAGCAAGCAAAATAGGCACCATATCGATGCCACTTCCATCATCTACCTGATAGCTGAGAGTGTCACACGACCAGCAGCGCTAATTCCATCTATCCTCTTCTGTTATTAGATTTATTTTATCATTCATAAACATCTCATTTCATATACTTCGTGCATTTGTTTCAGTTTACAAGAAGGATTCCAGCAATACCAATGAATGCTATCTTTGATCACAAACCTATCGGTTTGAACCTGATTGGAAAGCCTCAGAAGATCATTTGGATGACATTCTGGCTATAATATAAAGTTTTCCTCTTCATCTCTCGTCTCCCTCTTGTTAATTTTCTCCTCCCATGGATCCATGACTAATTGAATATTCATATATCTCGGTTCGTGAGCCTGATTATCATGTGACGGAGAGATAAAGAGCATGGAGAGAGAACCATGAGAGGAGAACCATTTGAGATAGAGAGATGAATAAAATGAAATAACTGTGATAGAGAGAGAGAGAGATCGAGTCTGAGAGGAGAGGAGAGAGAGAGTGAGAGTAGTGAGAGAGAGAGAGAGAGAGCACTTGAGAGAGAGAGAAGCAGAGAGAGAGAGACTGAGACCGGAGAGAGAGAGAGAGAGAGACGCGAGAGGGAGAGAGAGAGTGAGGAGAAGAGAAGAGAGGGGGAGGAGAGGAGTGGGAAGGGGACGGGAGAGAGAGAGAGAGATGATGAGAGAGAGCGAGAGAGAGAGTGAGAGAGCAGAGAGAGAGCAGGCGGGACGAGAGAGAGGGAGAGAGAGAGAGGTCATCGACGAGAGAGATGGAGAATGAGAGACGAGAGAGCAGAGGAGAGGGAGAAGAGAGAGAGAGGAAGATCGAGCAGACGAGAGAGAGGGGAGAGAGGAGAGGGAGAGAGAGAGAGAGAGAGGAGAGAGAGGGAGAGGGAGGAGAGGAGAGAGAGGGAGAGGAGACGGGAGAGAGAGAGGAGACGGGGAGGAGAGCGAGAGAGACGACGAGAAGAGGGAGATGAGAGAGGAGAGAGAGAGAGAGAGAGAGAGAGAGAGGAGAGAGGGAGAGGGAGAGGAGAGGGAGAGAGAGAGGGAGAGAAGAGAGAGGGAGAGGGAGAGGGAAAGGGAGAGGGAGAGGAAGAGAGGGAGAGGGAGAGGGAGAGAGAGGGAGAGGAGAGAGAGGGAGAGAGGGAGAGGGAGAGAGAGAGAGAGAGAGGAGATGAGAGGAGAGAGGGAGAGGGAGAGAGAGAAGGAGAGGGAGATAGAGAGAAAGGGAGAGTGGAGAGATGAGAGAGGGAGATGAGAGGGAGATAGAGAGAGGAGGAGGCATGGAGTGAAGGGGAAGAGAGGGAGAAGGAGAGAGAGAAGAGAGGGAGAGAAGAAGAGGCGGACGAGGAGGAGAGAGGGAGAGAACGAAGAGGGATGAGGGAGAGGGAGAGAGAGAGAGGGAGAGAAGAGAGAGAGGAGAAGAGAGGAGAGAAGAGGGGTACAGAGAGAGGGAGAGAACAAGAAGAGGGAGGGAGGAGAGGGATGAGAGAGAGACAAAAGAGAGGGGAGAAGAGAGAACAGAGAGGGAGAGGGGAGAAGAGAGTGAGGAGAGAGAGAGAGAGAGAGGAGTAGAGAGAGAGAGAGGGAGAGAGGGAGAGAGAGGAGAGAGAGAGAGAGAACGAGAGGAGAGAGAGGAGAGAGAGCGAAAGAGAGAGAGAAATAGAGTAGGAGGAGAGAGAGAAGAGAGAGAGGAGAGAGACGAGGGAAGAGAGAGAGGAGACGAGAGAAGAGAGAGAGAGAGAGAGAGAGAGAGAGCGAGAGAGCGAGAGAGCGAGAGGAGAGCGAGAGAGAGAGAGAGGAGGAGAGAGAGAGAGGAGAGAGAGAGAGTGTGTGTGTGTGTGAGAGAGAGAGAGAGAGAGAGAGGCAAGAGAGTCGTACTTTTTGGTTTCTTTTTTGGCGCCAATCAAAATTTTCAAATCCCCCCCCCCCCCCGAAACAATTTTGTGGTAGAAGTTTTGCCAAGTTTACAGTTTTACGAATATCTTCAAAGTTTCAGTTTCCTATTTTTTCCTTTTTCTTAGTTGTACTAGACCAAGAGAATTTATGTTATGGTTATACCTATTTAGTTTTCTACAATTATTTATCATCTAACCATGTAATAATATTGTTAATTTCATGAAATATATACATTTTATAGTATCATAAGACCAATATTAAGAGAAAAGCCATGTATAAGGTAATACTTGTAAGCAATCAAACAAGTATCATAATCTTTAATATAACTATTATATTGAATTTAAATCATAAACATGTTTAGAATTATTAGAATAAAACATGTATACTTGTAAACAAGCAAACAAGTTTTGATTTTTATCTCCAATTTTTTTTGTCTGAATTTTACCAGTTTTACTATGTTTCACTCATTTATACAAACATTAAAATGTATATCATGAACGGCTTTGTGTTTTCTTCTCAAAGTTGTAGCGGAAGACACTTCCACACCAACTTCTCTTTGAACCGGGGTGATGACAGTTTAGTATTTGGGTTTCCATGTGGAGTTGTTAAATTATTTCTCATTTAACCATGTAATAATGTAGTTAATTCATGAAATATATAAAATTTATAATATCAAAAGGTCAATATTAATAGAATCCCATAAAATTACAAGGTAATAATTGTTAACAATCAAACAAGTATAACAAGCAAAAACTCATAATTGAATTAACTTGATAGAAGTTCAAATTTCTTGTACAACCAAATCCCTATAACTATGAAAATAGGAATTAAGCAATAACCTATAACTATCCTTCCATTATTGGGTCCTTCAATTCTCATGGTCGCTTTGAGAAGTTGAAGTTCTTCTTTTAGCACACAAAATTGGTAGTCCAACTATTGTATCTCATCCGTGAATGCATCATCGACCTATTTGTAGAAAGATTGTCGTTCACAAGCTACAAAAAAAAGAAAATTATGGCGGTTTAGACAACTTGAAACACTAGTAACTAAAGTTGAATGGTTTTACCTTCCTTTGAGCCGCATAGCAACTTTGATAATATATGCGGCAAGGTTTTGGATCGTATTTGGAGATGAGGTCAATGACACCCTCGCTACAGTAACACTTTATAGGGATCCCATGAATTCTGACTCTTGTCCGCAACCACTCTTGGAAGAGGATTGATTTCTCATAATGCAAATGGAAAGATATGAGATGGAGGAGATGGGATTGAGAGGATTTGGGAGGATAATGGAAACGGGAAAAACCTAAAATAGTTTTATACTTGCCAACATGACATCGGGCTGTTTAGAAAATGGGAGGCAAAACTAGGCGAGAATGTTGTTTTTAAATAAATTTGAAATTGAATTTTTACTTTTCTATTTTTTTCATTTTTTAGTTTTACTGAATGCAAGGGACTTACGTTATGGTTGTACTACATATATTTAGTTTCCTATAATCAATTCTCATTTAAGTATCTAATAAAATACTTACTTTCGAGAAACATATAAGTTTTGTAATATTATAATTTCACTTTGCTTCTGCATTTTTACTAATCTAGTTTTACCAAGTTTTACAATTTTACGATTCAACTAATAAAAGGTTATACCAATTGTACCAATGTATTTTTACCAAATTATGCAAAGTTCTACCATTAGTGATGAGTGCGAATTGAATCACTTGGGAAACATGTAAAGCTTATTTAGTGTTTGGTACATATGTAGTGTTTTACCACTTATACTTAATTTCCTAAATGAATTCTCATCTAACTATCTAATAAAATACTTAATTTCTTGAAATATATAATTTTTATAATATCACAATTTCATTTTTCTTCTACATTTTTACTAATCTAGTTATACCAAGTTTTACAGTTTTACAGTTCAAATAACACTAAGTTATACCAGTTGTACCAATGTAGTTTTACCAATTTATACAAAGTTATACCATTAGTTCTGGGTATGGATTGTATTGATTGGAAAAAATGTAGTGTTTAAAAGGGGTGGGCATTCGGATACCCGTTCGGGTTCAGGTCAGGTATTTCGGATTTTCGGGTATTTCGGTATAGAGGTTTACTACCCGTTCGGGTATTTTTAGTTCGGGTTCGGATATTTAACTTTTTAACAATTCAAATTTATTCATTGCTTATTTTTTTGTATTTAAAAATACGTCTTTAATTTAACTGTTTTTTAATTTTTAATAGGACGATTGATAGCTTTAGAGATTTAAGAGTATAAAGACATTAACTTGATTGTTTTTTTTTTGAAATTTTGGATGAAAATTTTTTTAATACGTGAAATAAGAACTTAACATGCATTTTTAAGTGAGTAACAAATCACTTTGCCCGAAATTATATATATATATATATATATATTCTAATCTTAACTCATATGTAATACTAATATAAGTATTTTGAAAAAAATGAGAGAACTAAACTAGAAATATATGATTAATTATACATATGTTCGGTTATCTTCAGGTATCCATTCGGGTTCGGGTATTACCCGTTCGGGTTCGGATATCCAATCTCTAATTCAATATCCGTTCGGGTATTTTTCTATTTCGGTTCAGATTTCGGTTTGATTTTTTTGGGTCGGGTTCGGGTATGGATTCGGGTATCGAGTAAAGTGTCCAGCCCTAGTGTTCAATGTAGTGTTGAGTACACATGTAGTGCTTATTATATTTGAGGTATGAATGTACACTTCTAATTCATCAAAAATACTTAATGCAGTGTTGGGTATGAATTAAATGAAAGGGAAAAACTTGTCTAGAACAATGGTGCATGGGAGAAAGAGAAAGAACTAGAACAGGAGAGAGAAGAAGAGAAATAAGAAACATCTTATGATTGACTAGATGAAATAAGAGTATAATTGACTTTAACTATAAGAGTATAGATTAAATGAAGAGTATGATAGATTCATTAAGAGTATGAGAGATCGATTTTTTCCAAATAAGAGCATATCAGACTTTCGTCCTTTCGAAATAAAGAAAAAGCTGAAATTTCAATTAGATATTGTGTTATAAGTGAATAAATTGTCGTTTTACTTAACCATAATACGCACCCAAAGAAATAAAGAAGCTATTTATTAGCTATATTAACTAAAATATTATATAATTATCTAAAATATCTTGGTTTCAGAGGAAATTATTATTAAGAACCCATGTGAAGTGAAAAAATATTTTTGGAAAATATATTTGGGAGAAATAGTGTTTAGCTAAACTTAAGTTTTACCCACTGAAATTAAGTGGCTAAATGGTGGCTAGCTAAATTGATTTTACACATAATATTAGTAAACACAAATTTAATAGTTAATAATATATTACATTCATTTAATTATTTAATATAATACATTACATAAATTTAATAACACAAACATACTAATAATACATTCATCAGTTTAATATAATACATTACATACATTTAGCTATATATTTATATTACACATAGACTTAGTTAACTAAAATTGGAATCTGAATCCGAATCATCACACATATCTTCTAACTCGTTTTTTGATATGTCATCTTTAGGTGGATTGACATATACAATATCATTATCCGAGATATCTGCAATAGCAAGTGTTTTAACTCGTGCAATTGTCGTTTGGGATCTCACTTGGTTGTGTGTATCATTTTTTCATGCGATTAAAAAAAAGTTATGATGTTCCCAAACACCTATTGGTATAACTTTTGTACAAGTCCACCAATCATCTCTTGAAAGTGCGCCACACACGTGAATATGGAATAAAACATGTTTGATCACAACTACTCGGTAGTTAGAAAGGATCGTATTTTATGTATTATCTGTGTGGTGCAACATCTACCAAACCCGATAGATGTTTTCTTATACCACGATTTTCTGTTGTTTTTTAAAACAAGTCAAGGATTCAACCATCCTATTCAATTTCTTAGTCTTCGAGATTGCTTATTTTCTGTCTAAGTCTTCTTAGTTTTTACACAAGTACTTGTTTAGAGTTTCCACAAGTCTTTGATGTATAAAGACTTATCTTTTCTTTCTACATAAACGCTTGTAAGGTTCTGAATATTTCAATCACTTTTGTTATCAAAATCTGTTTACAACTTGTTTTTTTGGTTCAGTTTATGGACATCAAATTTGCCAAGAGAGGAATCTCCCTACGCATATGTCTTGTTCACTTGTGAGGTTGCCTTCACAGACTAAGACAAACAACAAGTGTCTGAGCATTCTGCAGATCATCCATTGAAGCCATCTCTTTCATCGACCATCAAATCCCCCTTGAGTCATTCATCATCAACAAACCATCATCATGATCAATGTTAGTAATTTGAATCAGCCATCATCCAATCTGCATGTGCTAGTAGCCTTCCACTTCATCAAGATCTGATCCTCAAGAGTATTCAGGGGCTTGTCTTTGACCAATGACTCATCATTGATCTTTTTGAGAGCATTTGTACAGCTATGAATATAACTAGACGTTATGAATTGAGATGCATGTTTGTTATGAAGACGTAACTCATGCTACAAGGAAGCTTAAAGGTGTTTTGAACTTAAATGGTCATATACTAATAATAATATGTGCCATTGACGAAATGAGATATTTTATAAAATATTTATTAAATAAATCATTTTTTAAGAAACAGTAATAACAAATTATGTAAATTTTTTAATGATTTAATCAAACTAAAATTGTAAAATTATTTAGTTTAGTTTTATCAATTTAAGTATGATACATATTTCTAAAATTTTGAAATTATAATATTTATGTATTTTATATGGTATATAGTTTAGTTTAAACGATATTACAACACGTTTATACTTCTAATATGAATATTTATTAAATGAGATTTATACTCGTATAGTTTTATGTTATTTTATTTTTTACAAAAAAAATAAACCAGTGATCACAAAATTTTTAATGTGGGAGTTTAGACAATTTTAATAATTTATAGTTGTTTTTTTAATTCAGAAGATAACATATATGAAATAAATATAATAATTGATTGTAAGATTAATGTGATTGTTTCATTATTTTTAATAATATAAAATTAAAATAAAATGATAAATGATAAATAAATTGTTATATGATCTTTTTGTTATCTAAATCACTAATTGTTATATATATTGATCACTTTAGGTAATCTATATCTTTTATTTAAGGAAAGAAAAAATATTTTTGTAAATTTCTAATTAGTTTATGATTAGTTTAATCAAAATATAAATTTAGAATGTTTACAAACCGCATCGCACCGTAGTTAATAATAAAAAAACTCTACATAAACTTATGTATCTATATGTTTTATTACTATTAGAACTGTACCATAGTTGTTCTGCATAGTATCATTCAGATCTATAATATATGTTTATATAGATAGATCTTTTAAAAAAAAATCTAAAAATCACTACTATAATAAAAGTTGGATATCCTCAATAGAGAGCTATGCCACATCAGATTAAAAAATCATCCTATCATAAAGCTTCTATTCGCCACGTCATCATTTCTTCTGTTGAAATGAAAACGAGTGGGCTTAATCTATTTGTAAAGGCCCAAACTGACACACTCTGAAAGCTTTAATCAAACAAGTCTGTCTCTCCCACTTAGTCTTCTCAGTTTCATCTTCATGAAATCTCCGTTATCCAGACCCATCTCTTAACAATCAATGGTATTCATTACTCTCCACTTTATGAGTTCGTTTCGCATCCTTTGTTTTTCCATCTTTATAAAACTCCCCGGCTATACTTTAATCCACCCAGAAACTCTAACCTCCATTGAAGAAGCTGAAGCTATGGCGATAAAACCCAATGTGAAGTCTCCCCTCTAAGGTAATTGATTTTTCAGCCAAATGGATTTCATAGCTTCCAATGAATTGTTGTTCTAACCACATATTTATGGATGTCAATTGTGAAGAGGCTCTGTTTTTCAGTTTGCTTACTTACAGATTGAGCAAGGCTCACTGGATAGGATTCAATCCCATTGTGTTGTAGGTGCATCAATGCTCAGTTGAATTCAAAGTTCGCTTCTAACACTTTTTCCAAAGAGTTTTTTCATGTTTTGTTTGTTTACCATGAGAGCAGCTCGTTATGACTGGAAATATAATTCAAGTCGTGCAGAGCCTTCAATGCAGTTGTAAGTTTTGTAAATACATTTCTGGTGGCTTATTCATCTTGACCATGACTTAGTCTTCTCTGTAGTGTTTTTCCTTCATTTTCTCAGTGGTTGCTCTGTTTTCTAGATCCGAGAAGGTTCTGATTTTTTTTTCATTTGTTGTTCTTTGGCTGAATCTATTGTTCAGAAGTTGTGTGTGAAAAACTTTCTCTGTTTGTAGTTTATTCACATGCTTTTTCTTTCTGTATATATATACAAAACATGTATGAGTCAGACTCAGACATAACAAATTCTTGATGTTTCACTTCAGGTCAGAATCTCTGAATGGGATATATTAAATGGGGGTATCACTCTAATGTCCCTTCGCCGAGCAAGATGACGTGGAGGCTGCTCTAGACTCCTGGTTAAGTCCATGAGCTTAGTGATGACAAAGAGTGAAAAACTCCAATAGATCTGTTTCAACAACAAAACACTAGAGCCCATGATCTTGAAGTCTGTGGTTGTTGTGAAATTTGTTCGTTTCAAATGGATACAACTGGAGAGAATTATCACACTTAACAGGTTTGTCTTGAAAGAAGATTACACAAAATAAAATGGCTTTGAGTTAAACATTGTAGGGATTGTTAGATAAATCTCAGTTCTTGATCTGAGGAACCCCAAACACGAAGCTGCTATTAAATTACATAAATTTTGCAAAAAGTTTCGTACCAGGTGAAAGCTCGCAGGCTGTAAAGTGCTCGTGGAGCAAAGCTGTTAGAATTTTAATCTCAAAACTTCTGGTGTTATTGTGTCGTCGCTATCTTATGTTGTATCCCCTTTGCTTCCATCACAGGCGGAAACTCTTAGAATTTGGTGAGTTAAAGAGAAGTTATATATCATTCTTTGATATTGAGAGACATGAAACAGTGAATTCCAGGTGGGGTCTAGAGCTTGGACAAGAGCAGATAAGGTTGGTAAAGGTTTGTGACCTTAGACATCGTTATGGACACAACCTTCATTTTTACAAACCCTTCTCACTGACACATTTTTCCCATTTATGTCAAACGGTTTGAGCCAATAAAAAAAACTTAGATGTGTGTTTGATTGAAATGTTTCAGGTTTGATAATATTGGCAAGGGGAAAGAAGTAAACTTTGTGGAGAAGTGTCTCGATTGAAACTTGAGCAACAATGCATTAAGTACCTTGTTCCGGTTAGTATCTATTTCTTTTTGTTGTCATGATTATGCTTGGTGTATATGGAAAGGCAAGCTTCTGAGGTTGTTGTGAAAGATGGAAAACTCTTCTACAAGAACAGTGGAGAAATGCTTCAAACTTCTTTTATGAAAGATAGTGATTCGTCATGAATTTTGGTGTTCAGCACATCAAAAATGTTATTTGTTGGGAAGAAGGGTACGTTTCAACATTCAAGCTTCTTAGCTGGAGGAGCTACTGTTGCTGCATGAAAATTTGTTGTTTAGAATGGTGTTCGTAAGGCTGTTTGGCCAAGGTCCATGCGTGTTAACAATTTTTAATTTTTGTAGAGTAGGATCATATAAAAATATAGATTAGAGTTTTCACTGTGTCGTGAGTATAGCTAATAAGAGGTTCAAGAAAAATTATGTTAAGAATAAATAAATGAGTATTACAAAAGTTTTTAAAAGTAATAAAGACTAATACGAAATTACACAATATTATGCAAAACACATTTCTGAGAATATTTTTTTTAATTCAGGAAAATCAATATTAAATTTCCTTAAATCCATATTAACAATCAGACTATGTATTTATAATATAATATTAAATATAAAAAATTCATAGTATCTTTAATGACAAGGATTTAATATGTTAAGCTAAAGAACTAATCTTACAATTTAAATTTCATTTCTGCAGAATATCTACGGCTGTGTCTTCTTACCAATCATTCGTTTTTTTTTTGTCGTTTACGAGTTTTTAACAATCTCTCAATTTTCAAGAGAGCTTCTTTTTCTATCAATGCTAGATTTAAAGATCGTTTCTTCACTGAGTTATTATACTTTAAAAGGGAAAAAAACTTTTCCTTGAAGCAATTGCATCTCAGACATCAGTTTCTTACAACTAATTTTTTGTGAAACACTTTGTAGTGTCACTTAAAATCGTTATTAAAATATAAATTATTAGTGTGTTCTTAATTGCAACAAGCACTTTCTATTTGTCCTTCATATTTTAACTTACCACATATTTCTTACAAAGTGATTTACATATTAAACTTACTGTTTAAGCAACACTAAAAATGGTAATGAGTGTGAAATTTTGATAAATTCGAAGTTGTGATCCAATTAGAAAAGAGAAAAAGTATGTAAATAATGACTACGTCTTGATTTTTTATTGAAACTATGAGCTGTGTATAGGTTTGGATCAATAGAAATTAATAACCTTTTTCATGAGAATCCAATTATGTCTGATAAATAAGTATTTAGATTGCAGTTTTAATTTACTTTTTATTGAATTGCATCTTCATCATCCTATTTATATATTTTATATTCAAAAGACAAGAAATTTGAAATTAAGTTTCGAGCATTTTTAAATTTAGTGTACAATTTCTTTTTATAAATTAACGATAATATTGTATAAGTTATAAATTAATACTCTATTAATTAATAAACACTATAAGTTAATAAATTTCTTCGGTCCTGAATTGGGCTGATTCAAAATATGATACAAATCGATAAAAGAATAAGATAATATGTTTTTTATAAATTCATATGTAAATATATGGCCCTATTAAAATCATAAATTAATAATTTTGATATATATATACATTTTATATAAGTACAAACCAAAAATTATATTTTTGGTTTTATATTCAAAATGAAAGTACCTCTATTTTTTAAAAACATATCAATATATTTTGATAATATTTAGTATAATTGTATCGAAAACCACGAATAAATTCTATGAAACATAAAAAAATATACATCAAATAATATAATAAAACAATATGAAAAAAAGATTTCTGAAATTTTGTTAATGTATAAATGGTAAAATAAAAAAAATTCTTATTCTATAAATAAAAATAGACAAAAATCTAAAAATGATTTTTTCCGTAAATTAATAACTCTATAAATTATTAAAATACCATACTAATATTATTAATTTATAGAGTTTTTAGTGTATATGTATTTGATATATTCGTAAATATATTTGTCGAACCCGGGCGTAGTCCGGAAAAATCCCTAGTCATTATAATGATTGACACATGATATAACTCACAAGTTAATATTTTCAGTTATCATATAAGAGATTCTACTATACATAATTGGTTTGTCGGTTCCACTGTATTAGGTCTACAATTATTGTTTAGTCTTTCAACATATATGCTGATTATATTCAAATAAAAACATCCTGTGATGTCAAATTATTGTAACGAGGTCATTAGTCAAAAAGTCAAAAGTCAGAACTCCAAGTCCAAACCTATATGCTGTCTTTGTATTATTAAACGCGGTTTCGGGTTTTAGAAAGAGAAAATGGAATTCTTTTGGAAAATATTTGACTTTTATAAAAAAAAATAATAATAATTGGCAAATTGTTATCGCGATCTTCCGGGCCGCTTCCTTTTTTTTGTTCAAATAGGAGTTTTCCCAAAAGTAGTATTAATTTGTCGTTAGACATTCTACATCAAAATTCATTTACAAATTTATCACTATTCATTAATACTTTTCCTGTTTCACATATATTAAAAAATAGTTAAAGTACGATAACATTTGTATTAATTATACTATTTTAACCAGTAATAATTAAGATAAATAATTTTCTTTGTAAAATTAATACATTTTACAATTAATATTAAACTGAGAATGAATATAAACTGCATTAAAATTCTAAAAAAAAATTATGTAACAAAAAAATGCTAAAGTGACTTTTTCTAAGACAAAAAGTGCATATATCATCTAATTTAATTTTTTTCTTGCAAAATCAACCTTTCAAAATCTAATATATAATAAATGCAAATATATCTAACAATCATATATCTAATAAGGAAATTTTTTCTTACCTAAAACTATCCATATCAGCAACTTTCATAAAACAAACATTAAAGTCTAGAGAAATTATCAAAAATACCACTTTCTTTGTACCACTTTTCAAAAATATTTTAATCACTTTTATCTTTGTTTTTTAAGAAAAAAAAATACACTTATAATCCTTGAGTTAATTAATATAAGACTTAGGGTTTAGAGTTAAGGGGTTGTGTAGGGTGGGGGTAGGGCTTAGGAATGTAAAATTTAAGATTCTAACTAATTTTTAAAAAATTTACCCCTTAAAAAAGTGGTATTTTTGAAAATGTCTCTTTAATGAAGGTAAAAATGAAAAGTGGTACAAGAAAAATGGTATTTTTGAAAACTCCCCTAAAATCTACTCCATATTACATATTTTTAAAGTAACCATTTAACACATAAATATATACTACATATTTTTAACTAAAATAAAAACAAAATTTAGTTAAAACAATACTAAAAAGAATTAAAAAAATATAAAGTATATTGTGACAATAGTATTTAACTAAAAATATTAAGCATAATAATATAAAATGATTTACTTATGATAATAATATCTCCACTTTCCAAAAAAATTATTCTATTAAAAGAGGATCATTACCAATTGATAAATGTTTGGTCCAACTATTTATTATTCACGTATTATTCCTATATATTAATAATACTAAGTTTTTTATATTATTGATAAATAATTAAACACAACTATGATTACAAAAATATATAAATATATTACTAATATGTAATAATAACACTAAATCTTTTATATTATTGATATATAATTAAAGATAAATATGACTATATGAAAAACACAAATATAAATATAAAAAATTTCAGAAATATTAAGATATCCAGTATATAGTAGAATTGATTTATTAGAAGACATTACAATAAACTAAAATATTATTATTAAATTCAACATACAATTAATTTACCAAATACAACAAAATAATTATGAATAATGTGATAGTAGTTAAAATGATAATTTTAAAGCGTTAGTTATACAATAATTCTAATTTATATAATTATCAATTAATTTTGATATAATTAATTCCAAAAATTTCATATTTTATACATTAACTTAAAAGATTCAAATTAATATATTATATAAATGTACAAAAAAATTATACATTTTTATTTACAATATAATTATAATTAATAGAATACAATGGATTCGTGAACTACACAATATAACACAAATAAAGTGTAATATATGGTCCATAGGGCGTTCTAAATAGAATGCAATTGTAAATCACAATTCAGAATATTACTATTTCCTTAAAATAAATGTACTAGGGTAAAGATAATATTGTAAGTTTCAAAGTGTATTGTAAATAGCGTATTTAAATTGAGATGTAACAATAATACGCTTAAAGTTTTTAAAAAATATAGCGTATTCAACATGCAAAATAAAATTATTTTTATGTAATATAAAATCTTCATTTGCTTAATCCCAGTTTACATTTGTAAGTGTAGTATAACGTAAGTGAAATACAAGATGACGATGAAGGAGAGGAAAGTCAGACTTAATAATATAGATAAACTACCATAAGGTCTTAAACATTTGGTATTTCGCATTAACTCGGTTCGGTGCATTTGAAGCACCGACAGGACAGTACACGTTGCAAATAATTTTCTATTTCAGAAATAATTTTCTATTTCAGAAATAATTTAATGTCATTTTGTCGTTAATTAAAATGCTACTGTTTCAATTTCAATTCTTGAAGATAAAGCTGAACTGATAAAGACATTTGTACAAAAATAGTTTTAGTTAGATTCCGTCCAGACATATATTTTGATTTCAATATTACTAGTATTTACCTACTACTGCATATAAATTGTTTGTTGTTTTCTTTTTGTTTTAAACGTTATTTTTGGTTGGGTTGGTAATCCACAATTGAAATGGTAGAATGATAACATTAAGTTTTGTATTTTACAAAAAAAATTCAACTATTCACAGAATTTCTGATTGCGCTTATAAGTTTTAATAGACTAGCCCTAACAATATTAATAACCATTGGTAAAAGAATCTGTAGTATGGAAAATAAAAAATCAATGGGATTCTAATATTTAGTCAAAGTCAATAAACTTTTCATGTATAGATATTCAGTTAAATTCTTTTTATAATATACGTTTATATCAATATTTGTTTTATTCCACAGTGTTAACCATCATTATAATTTTTTGTTTAAATAATGTTATACAAACAACAACTTTCTAATAGATCTACTTATTTAGGGAGGAGCTTAAATGGCCACTTAGAGAATGCATTAAGTTTCAAAAAAAAACATTGAATCCATAATATCCATAACATTTTAAAAAATATACTATATGTTAAAACATCCCAAAATCATATCTCTTATATTGAGAAACTTATGCATAATTGTTTTTGCTTAAAATCTGTAATGTAATTTGGTATATAATATCCTGTGATTGATGTAGTTTCGGAAATAAAATTCTCTGATTTTTATTATAAAAGCTGTAACACTATATCAAGAACACATCAATAACTTTTCTTCTATCATCTTTTGGTTCGGTTTTATGTAAAAGCAATATACTCTAAGCAAATAGATTTTTTCTAAGTAGATTAACATATGAGAGCTAAAATGGATTATGAATTAAAAATGTGAATAATTATTATCATTTTTGAATAATTATCATATTACTACAAAGGTAGTTTTCATGACGCTCTTTTGACGTTGAATGTCTCGTGACCTGGCAAATACATGAAAGAAACCAAAAAAACTTTATGCTTATTTTAATAAATGAAGCAAAAAAGTAAATAGAAAGACAAAAATAAAGTTTTCTTTGAACGTGTGCTATTCTGTATCCATCTATTTAACAGAGAAGACGGGAAAGGCTTTTCTATGAACTTCTAAACCTTACTCTTGAAGAATCCTCTTTTAGACATTCCTCTACGTGAATAAGAATCTGAAGAGCCATTTCTCAAGGTAAAGCTTTTTTCTTCATAAAATTAAGTTCCATTTCCCTACAAATTTATTAGATATTTCTCAGTTATTCTTCCATATTTTTGGATAATATTTTCTTCCATCTTCCTCGACCAACGAAGGATCTACCATTCTGTATTGCTCTAAACTCATATTTTATTTTTCAACCATAGCCTTTAGATATGCTTTCCAGTTCATTTGGTGCTTAATCAGTTTATTACTTTCATTTGTAACTTGTGAGTAATTTTTGGAGTTTAACCTAGCTAGTAGTTACAGTCGTATAGTTGATGATGTAGAAATCTTGATTTTTTTTCTTAGTCTCATCGTTTCATTGAAGAAGTGACCTGATTTTTCGAAATAGCAGGCGGTCCAATAAATTAAAATCTTTTCTATAAACCATATATTTGTGGAACTTTAAAGTTATATTTAGATTGAATTCTTATTATTTTCATGATTCTGATTTTGCCCCTCCCGACGCCGTGAATGCCGGTATGTTTAATTATGGCCAAGAAGGGTATTTCGGATACACCGTGTTTTATGCCATGTACTTGTCACCATCTCAATCGCATTTAAGACAAATGCAATCTAACCACTAATATTACACATATTACTAAATTCCAACTTATTAAAGTTCAAATAAAAAAAAATCCAACTTATTAGTACTACTAATAGATTGCATTGACTAACTAGTAGGTGTGATAAAAAAAAGACTAACAAGCAAATAATTACTCCTAATATTAAAGACGTTTATTCATATTTTCGAACTTATAATAATAATGTTGATAACACAAATTATTTTTTCGGTGGAGTACACCCATCGAGGTAATTTACTATAGCCAACTAAAAAACGCACATGGACTGGTGTTTTTGTTTCCCAACTTTTGAGTACACCAATGGACCAATACTTTCTTTGAATATATTCGCACTGTTCCATAAATTTATTACACAATCAAATTTATCACTATATTAACACGAGTTGGTAAAAAAAATTATTAAACTAAACAATGTCAATTACTTGACATCTGATCACATGTCGTGATCTTTAAGCTTTTGTTAGAATCACTCTCACAGTGTCTGGAAGAGAATTAATGTCCTATTCGGTTTTTCTAACCATTGTAACCAGAGTAAGATATTACTAGCGAAAAGTTTATTTCCATTGACACGTGGATTGTTTTGAAATTACAGGATGGTGAGGCTAAAGCAATTATGGTCAAGTGTTATGGTATTAGCCGTAGTTGTGATCGGAGCTGGAGCTGTGCCCATCACATATCTTGAATCTGCTGTGGCTAAAGGAGCTGGTACGCATATTTCTTTTTCTTTTTGCTTTCAGATACTTAAGTTAAGGTGTTAGTTCTTAAGTGTAAAGTTTGAGCATTCACCTTAAAAAAATGGGCAATACAAACTAAATTGAACCGAATGAAATTAAATCACACTTAATTTTCTTAATCGAATTTAGTACAACCAAACCAAATATGATGAATAAAAATTAATTGAAATATTATATTTTCAGTTATTTAAATATCCTGGAAATGATTATGATTTTTCGAGTAAAACTTAGCTGGTTATTAAGTTCTTTTCAAGATATGAAGATTTTAAAATAAAATATTATGTATTTATAAGTTGTTACGGATGGAACTTATACCAATTTACTAGCTGATTGGTGTATAATTACTTTGAAAGATAAAAAAAACATTGGTATAATTGATGACAACATTTTTATAGTGTGCTTGGACGGTAGCGCACCAGCGTACCATTTCGATAAAGGATCTGGTTCAGGAGTGAACAACTGGATCGTTCATATGGAGGTTAGTTGAAAATAACTTATAAGTTCTATCTTTATTAGAACACTTAATTATCACAAACTATGATGCAAGAACATAACTAAGTTAACTAAACATATATGTATTAGGGAGGAGGATGGTGCACTGATATAGCTACATGCGTAAAACGTAAAAGTACAATGAAGGGTTCGTCTAAGTTTATGAACAAAGACTTCGGTTTCTCTGGCATCTTGGGTGGCAAGCAAAACACCAATCCAGGTTCTTAACTTTTACAAAAATATTTTATTGGATTTCATGAGTTGCTTATTATATATTTTATGCAATGAGATTTAATTGGATTTTGTTTTTTTTTTCGCAGATTTTTATAACTGGAATAGAATCAAAGTTCGGTATTGTGATGGTTCATCTTTCACCGGTGATATAGAAGCCGTTGATCCGGTAAAGTGTCACCGTTAAACTTTTGTACTTAAAATGGTTAAATCAATTTTACTAGCATGTTGGGGGGAACAATCTAGCTGAAACTGTGAAGTTTTATGACATGGATTTGAATATTTTCAGGCAAACAAGCTGTTCTTCAGAGGTGCTAGGGTTTGGCGTGCAGTGATCGATGATCTAATGGCTAAGGGAATGAGCAACGCTCAAAACGTATGAGAACGTTGCAAATTTTCATTTTTTTCAATATTAGTTAGTGATTTATTTTGGTATTGAGCATTTTTTGGTTACATTAATTTTTCAGGCGATACTCTCTGGTTGTTCAGCGGGAGCATTGTCTGCGATTCTACATTGCGACCAGTTCAAGTCCATTCTCCCCGAAACAGCCAAGGTCAAATGTGTTTCCGACGCCGGTTACTTTATCCACGGGTAACATTCATCATCTCTAGAACATCACGCAAACATATTACACTTCTTTTGTTAACTTTGATGTTATAAAACAGTAAGGATATCAGTGGAGGATCTTACATTGAAAAATACTACAGCAAAGTCGTAGCGACCCACGTACCATCTCTCTCTCTCTCTCTATTTTCAGACCACATTTGTTCAAGACATTAGATTCTTTCTTACGCGGCTAATCTTGATCACTATGTGCAGGGATCTGCAAAGAGTCTTCCTGCTTCTTGTACCTCAACTATGAAGCCAGAACTGGTAAAACCCAATTAAAGCATCTCTGATATACACTTTTGCCCGTTTTGCATGACCGGATCTGGGCACAGCCTTGGCCTTTTAGAAGTTTTTAACTAGATATAAGCCCCACAATCATGAAAATTTTTTTTAACTAAGAGTCTTAAAAAATGTTTCAAACTCCCAAAATCTTATATCTGGCCTTGGTTATATTTTACAAACGCTATGTTTGATTGCTCTTGCAGTGTTTCTTCCCGCAATACGTTGTTAAGACCATGCAAACACCGCTTTTCGTGATCAATGCCGCCTTCGATTCTTGGCAGGTTCGGATTTTATCTCAATATCATAGATTTTTAGTATTTTAACCCTAAAGATCAGGATTTGATTCGTATTTGCTATATTGCAGATCAAGAACGTATTGGCTCCAACCTCTGTTGATAAAAGCAAAGAGTGGAAGACTTGTAAGCTTGATCTTAAGAAGTGTACAGCCGCTCAGCTTCAAATTGTTCAAGGTATATAATGATGAAGATTAACTAACCTAACCTGGCTCTGGTTTGATATTATGTCTACTTGGCTAAACCGATTCGTTTTAACCTTTCAGGTTATAGAGACCAAATGTTGGCTGCGTTGGCACCAGTTCGAGCAACAACGACTAGAGGATTATTCTTAGATTCATGTCACGCTCATTGCCAAGGAGGAAGTGCCGCCACTTGGTCCGGTGCTCAAGGCCCTGAAGTTGGGAATACGGTAAAATCACTCACTCGTTTTTTAATGCAAAACAAAAAAAGAAACTCAATAAAACAACAAACATAAGTTTCTGATTATAAAATAAAACATAAAATTTCTTCTTTTTTAAAGGAAGTTCTCTTACAATCTAAGTCTTTCTTTAAATGATGTTTTGGTATTATTACTTTTTCAGAAAATGGCGAAAGCAGTTGGAGACTGGTTCTATGAGCGGAGTACGTTTCAGAACGTAGATTGTCCATTGTTGAATTGCAACCCTACTTGTCCTGCAGTATCTACTGAAGACTAAAATCTGTTGTTTTTTTCGATTTATCTATTGATGTTTTTTAAATTCCAAAATAAATTCATTTCTTTGAATATTGTTGTTGAAATTTTTATTTGATGCATACTTGATACAATTATTTAAGAAACTTGAATAATAATTAAACATTTCCCCTTTGTCACCTTTACAATCTTTTTTTTTCCAGCAATATAAACAGACTCATGAAGACTGGAAACCAAACTGGTAATTCTGCATCTATATGAACGACAAACATGTTGTCTCCTAGCACTGCGTGCGAGTTTGTCCGCCCTTGAGCTTAGCGTTCTGGGGATATAGATGACTTCTGAGTTGTGGAAACCTCCTCTAAGATTCTTCATATCTTCTAAATAACTTGTAAAAGCTGGTCATTCTTCTAGATCCAAAACCATCTTCACCAATTGAGAGCTATTTGTTGCAAATGTAACAGAAAATTGACGTAAATTCTTCATACATTCTATTGCCCATATGAGCTCTTCTACTTCTGAGTAGAGTGGTGAAAGACTGGCACTAGTGTTCCTCGCCCCCATTAATCCGTCAAACCCTCCAATGTACTATACCAACCTTGTCTTGAGTAACTTTCATGAGCCTTCCATGATTCATCCGTAAAATACCATCTACCATGTATAGAAGGTAACATTTTCCTGTCTATCTCTCTATTTTGGGAACCCATTTGCGTGAAGGAATTTTGTGCCTCAGCCCAAGTAACGATTCTGTCTCTGCCAACTTAAGAGTTTCTCTGGGACCGACATCCATATTACTAAAAACTTTACAGTTACGTCCTTTCCAAATGTAACATAAAATCCTTGCGAATTGGCGATCTTCCATATGTGGTGATACTCTCCAATATAGATCATCCATATTTGTGAATCACCTTTGCAATCATGTAACCAATTTTATATTATCATATTTTTTGTTTAAAGAAAAATTCTAACATTTTCTTTTGTTCAAAATATTATAGCTGTTTTTAGGAGCAAGTAAAAGCAAAAAAAAAACAATGAGAGTCAATCTTATAATGAGTCAGAGCAAGACTGACTATTTTATCCATTAAATTTGATTTAACTCATTATTCGTTTTATTCATACCGATAAATCCGGATATCTTTAAGTATTCGGAGCAAAGCAAATATTAGAATTCAATATCCGTTAGAAACTAAGAAAATCACAAATACTAAATTATAAAAGCATATATTTGCTTCGCTCTGACATTTATAAAAATATATATATCTGTAATTATATATAGAGTTTTAAATGTATAATTTATTAATTTTATATAATTGTTATTTTAACATATAATTTTGTTAATTTTATTTATAAATTACTTATAAAAGTATTAAATTAAGAAATAAAATAAAATCTTCATTCCCCAAACCCAAATCTGGGGGATATTGAAGCTGTCCTCCGTAAACAACCTTTTCACTTTGATTACTGGATGTTGGCGTTGGAGAGATGGCAACCTCGTCGGGAGCAGAGTTTTCCTTCTCAAATTATCTTTTGAGTGAAGGTATTGGGTGTTCCTCTTGAATTCTGGGCGGCACAGACCTTTGAGAGCATTGGGGAGGCCCTGGGAGACTGGCTGGAAGTGGATCTGGACCAGGAAGGATTCAAGTGAAGATCGACGGCTACAAGGAGCTCATGTTTGAGACCACAATTGATTTCACAGGTGGAGAGTTTCATGATGGAGAAGAGGTATTGGTTTCTCTCAAATATGAGAGACTGTTTGGATATTGTGAATTCTGCCACAGTCTATGCCATGACGGGAAGATATGTCATTTAAATCCGAGGAGGGAAGCAAAGAAGAAGGAATCTCGAGAGGATCATCCTGATATGCATGATGAGAGAGCGAGAAGCTACATGGGTGTTGTTCTTAATGGTCACAAGAACCAGTATGAACGGGAAAGGGCACCAAGAGAGTACATTGGCAATGGCAAAGGGAAAATGCATGAGGAACATGCTCCTCAATGGGTAAGAGTGGCTGAAAGGGATCATAAGAGGCATTACTCCTCTCGGTCCTTTCCTAGAGAGGATGGAAGTGGATCGCGTCACAGGGGCGCTCACAGGGTGGTGGGTAGCAGGAGTCATGTTGACGATCCGGTCCGAAGGGAGCGAGGAGAGGGTAGAAATTCACCGAGGAGGGGAACATCAGCTTCACAAGAAGAAGATGAGATTGTGAAGACGATAAGAGGGGTGGAGGAGCTTCGTACAAACCGAATTATGGACTTAACAGTTGCAGTCCCCCCAAGGTATTTTCTGATTCCCAGAGTAAGGTTCATGTGGCAGGGGTAGAGAAGGGGTTAGGATATACGAATGATCTTATTCTAGACAAGATGGAAATGGAGGGTGAGGAGAACAGGATGGTCGATGGTGTGGAGATTGAGAGGGGTTTTAGTGATGAGGAGGAGTTTCAAAACCTCACTGATGGGGAGGTTGAAGGAACCGAAAGCTTGCCTTTAGAGAATAAGGGTGTTCATGTGACAAATGCTCACATCAAGGAGACATGGGATTTGGGAGCTGGTCATGAGAAAGCAGAGAAAAAGAAGGGACCACGAAGATTGTTGTTTAAACATTCGGCGGTGGGTACTTCTAAGCAGAAGTTGGTGCAGGCCATGTTATCACCAAGGAAGCGTGCGCAGAACAAGGCTGGCTTACGTCAGGGAGAGGTCACCCGACAGGCCGAGGATAAGGGCTCTTTAAACCCTAAGCACAGCGTCACTAAATCTTAAGTTTTTTATGCATTGTCACGATCACACTATTTGGTGGTGGGAGTTTTTCAATATTTTATGGTGTTTTGTTTTTGTGGTTTTAATAAGCTCTATGAGTACATCTACATGGGGTATTGTTGTGGAATTTTGGTTAAATGTTTGCCTTAGAATTGTGAGGCGTTTTGCTTTGGGATTGCACTGGAATAAGATGATGTTACGTGTTGCTTACAGTGTTTCTTTTATTTTAAAGACGAGAACTGCATTAGGATTTGAGTATATGGCATACCACATACACTATAATCAACAGGATGGCTTTTCTGGCTCGTTTTGGAAGTTTAGACATAGACTGGTGGGAGGCTGCGCACAGGTTCGACAAGTGCACTTGGTCTCTTTAAACCAATGTTGCTGGAGGCTGCTACAACACTCCAGATACGAAGACTGGGATGCTTTAAGTGACACTATATGGATTCATAATAGTATAATGACACCTCATAAAGGAAGGTGGGTACGAAGTGGAATGTTAAACAGGACTTTACATAGCCGGAGGGTGCCGGTTTTGAAATATTGGCAACCCAACAGCTTCATGTTTTGGAACTGTAATGCTTGTACTTTATCTCTCGGGTGGAAAAACGTAAGGGATCCAGTGGGGGGTGGAAGAAATTTATTTACAATCCTTCGAGATACTATTGGTGCACGAGAGGGTACTAGCAGGGATTCTTTAAATCCATTTGGCAATAACTCACCAAACTTTTATTATGAGAGTATTAAGCTGGAACTGTAGAGGAATGGGGAGTAAATTGACTATTAGTTATCTAAGGGAGATATGGCATAAACATAAACCAGATTTCCTGTTTTTGTCAGAAACAAAACAATATGGTGATTTTGTTCAAGGGTTTCAAGCACATCTAGGATATGATAAGTTGGTTACGGTGGATCCAATTGGCAGGAGCGGGGGTCTCGCTCTGTTGTACAACGAGGAGTATCAAGTTCAGGTTTTATTCTCAAGTAACCGGATGATTGATGTGGAAACAATGGCGATGGGGAGGAGGGTTTTTCTAACTTTTGTGTATGGAGATCCGGTACAAAATTTACGGGAGCAAATCTGGGAACGTTTAACTCGGTATGGTCTAGTACGATCAGAACCCTGGTTTTTGATTGGCGATTTTAATGAAATCACCGGTAATCATGAGAAGGAAGGGGGAGCCTTGCATAGTTTGGCCTCCTTTGTTCCTTTTAATAATATGATCACAAGTAGTGGATTGATTGAATTCCCGGTTCGAGGTAATAGAATGTCATGGTAAGGACGTAGAGGAAAGGGGAGAGGAGCGGTGATGATAAAATGTCGCCTCGACCGAGCGCTAGCAAACGAAGAATGGCATACAGTTTTTCCGTGTTCCTACACAGAATACTTGGGGATGGTTAGCTCGGATCATCGTCCAGTAGTGGCATATATGGAGGATAAAGTCTATAAAAGGAGGGGACAATTTCGTTTCGATAAGAGATGGATTGGGCAGGAGGGCCTTATGGAATCAATTGTTGCTGCCTGGACGGCAGAAAATAATGGCCAAGGAGAGGGTGTGGTCACAAAAATTAGTAATTGCAGGCATGAGATAGCAAGGTGGAGGAAATTCACGGCCTTCAAAGGGCTCTGGAAGAGGTACAGATGGATGATAATAGAACACAAGAGGACATCTTGGAAGTGTCTAGGAAATTACAAGAAGCATACAAGGAGGAAGAGGATTACTGGCATCAAAAGAGCCGTCATATGTGGTACTCTTAGGGAGATCTTAACACAAAGTTCTATCATGCCCTAACAAAACAAAGACGGGTGCGTAACCGAATCGTCGGGCTCCATGATGAGGCTGGGAATTGGATAACAGAGGAAAAAGGGGTGGAACAAGTAGCAGTGACCTATTTTGAGGAGTTATTTACTTACACTTCCCTAGAGGATTTTGATAGCTTTCTGGAGGAAGTTCCCTCAAATACCACACCTCAAATGAATCAAAGGTTATTGAGTACGGCAACGGAGGAGGAGGTTCGACAAGCTTTATTTATGATGCATCCAGAGAAAGCACCAGGACCTGACGGAATGACAACGCTTTTTTCCAGCACTCCTGGCATGTCATCAAAAAGGATTTGGTAGAGATGGTTAATCATTTTCTGGTCTCAGGAGTATTGGATGCTCGGCTAAATCTTACTCATATTTGCATGATTCCGAAGACGGAGAGACCCACAAGGATGACAGAGCTTAGGCCAATAAGCCTGTGTAATGTTGGATATAAGATTATCTCAAAAGTTTTATGTCAACGGCTGAAAATTTGTTTGCCCAGGCTAATATCGGAAACCAAATCGGCTTTTGTCCCAGGGAGGTTGATTTCGGATAACATTTTAATTGCTCAGGAGATGTTTCATGGCTTACGAACAAACAAATCTTGGCAGGGGAAGTTTATGGCGATAAAAACAGATATGAGTAAAGCCTACGATCGGGTGTAATGGAATTTTATTCAAGCTTTACTTCACAAGATGGGATTCGATCCGCATTGGACAACGCTTATGATGGAATGCATATCGTCTGTCTAGTATCGAGTATTGATAAATGGTCAGCCAAAGGGTTCCATTATCCCCCAGAGAGGATTAAGACAAGGGGACCCCTTGTCTCCGTATCTTTTCATTATGTGTACGGAGGCTTTAATTTCCAATATTAAGAAGGCGGAGCGACAAAAGAAATTAACAGGAATGAAGGTTGCTCGAGCGTGTCCGGCAATTTCTCATCTTCTCTTTGCAGATGATAGTCTTTTCTTTTGCAAGGCGCACCTGGAGGAGTGTCAAACTATACTAACCATACTCAAGGATTATGAGGCTGTTTCGGGTCAATTATTAAATTTTTAGAAGTCTTCAATTCAGTTTGGCCATAGGATTGGGGACGAGAACAGACAAGAGCTGAAGGATATACTCGGAATACAAAATATAGGAGGCATGGGAGCATATCTAGGTCTGCCAGAGAGGGAAGGAAGTAATCATCAAATCGATGATTACGGCGTTACCAAATCATGTGATGGCCTGCTATAGGTTGAAGAAGGCAATCACGAAGAAACTAACGAGCGCAGTAGCACAATTTTGGTGGGAAGCACAAGAGGAATGCATTGGAAATCATGGGATAAACTATGCCTAAACAAGGAGGCTGGAGGCCTGGGCTTTAAGGATCTCGAGGACTTCAATACGGCCATGCTAGGCAAACAACTTTGGCGCCTTATTGAGAAACCACATGCCCTGTTCTCCCGTGTTTTCAAAGGTCGGTACTATAGGAATGCGTCATCCCTAGAGCCGATTCACTCATATTCTCCGTCATGTGGATGGAGGAGTATGATCTCAGCTAGATCTCTGGTTGTTGAGGAGAAACATGAAGTAAGAAGACCAATCGATCGATGGGTTTCTGCCACCAAATCCCATCGATCGATGCCAAATCTGCGAATGAAACGTGCTAAAGTAATCGATCGATTGTACAGTACAATCGATCGATGGAACCAAAACTCATATCACCATGCATCGATCGATGCATTTTTACGAAGAAACTGCATCGATCGATTGGCGTCCTGCGGCCACCAACTTCACCAACCTCACCTACTCCACCTACTGCACCTACTTCACCAACTACACCAACTAACCTTTCATTATCATGTCTGGAGCTTTTGGAGGCCTTCACCTGTGTATAAATAGAGGGGTTGTAACACATACCATAATACACAAAATGAAAAACAAGTTCTTCCCCATTCTCATTCTCTCTCAAATCACAAACTCCTTCTCTGATTGATCATCTGTCAAACTAGTACATTCTTCTTTGTATTACTTCCGCAATTAAGCCATTCTCACATGGTATCAGAGCCTACCACTCTTGAGACCTGATTATCTCTCTCATTCTCTAACCTACTTCCGCAAACCCCTTCATCTAAGCATCCGCAAGAATGGAAAACTCATCCAAAATCTCTATTCCGGTTACTCTCAAAGGAGTAAACTATCTCCTATGGTCTAGACTGGTGAAAAAAGCCTTAGGAGGAAGAGGTCTCTGGTCATACGTAACAGAAGACAAACCATCTAAAGAAACCGTCCAAGGAGGGGATGGTAAGGAAGTGGTGGTGGCTACAAGGACAAATGGGATCAGGAGGATCTCTTGGTGTTGTCCATCATTCAAAGCAGCCTTGAACCATCAATCTTGGAAGGTTACTCATACTGTGAAACTTCCAAAGAGTTGTGGAACACTCTTCAAAAGGTGTATGGCAATATTTCAAACCTGAGTAGAGTATTTGAAGTCAAGAGGGCTATAAACTCACTCCACCAAGAAGACACAGATTTTAACCAACATTTCGGCAAGTTCCGAGCCTTGTGGGCTGAAATGGAGATGCTGAGGCCAAGCACCGTGGATCCAACTATCCTGAAAGAAAGGAGGGAGCAAGACAAGGTGTTCGCCCTACTCCTCACACTGAACCCCGGCTACAATGACCTCATTAAGCACTTACTAAGAGCCGAGAAGCTACCAACCTTGGAAGAGGTGTGCTCTCATATTCAAAAGGAGCAAGGATCCGTAGAACTCTTTGAAAAAAAGAGGAGACCTTGTGTTGGCAAACACTGCTGAAGGAAGTGCAAACAAGAGTTACTACAAACCGGATGACAAGAAAAGTTGGGTATGTGATCACTGTAAGAAGAAAGGGCACGGGAAGGACAAATGTTGGATTCTTCACCCTCATCTCAAACCACAGAAGTTCAAAACCCCTTACTATAATGCCAGAGCCAACTTCTCTGATAACATAAATGAATCAACTACTACTCGGTCCATGACATCCACTTCAAGCAACAATCATGCCGACACTTCACGCCTAATGATGTCTATTTTCAGGATATTGAAACTAGTAGGTTACTTGGCAAAGGTGTAACCAAAGGAGACTTGTACTTACTTGAAGACACTATGCCAACAACCGATTTATCTATTGCTTTAAGTTCTTGTTTTAATTTCCCTAAAGATATCATGTGGCATGCTAGATTAGGACATCCTCATTCTCGTGCCTTGAACATCATGCTTCCTAGTATTTCCTTTCAAAAAGTGTGTGAAGCTTGTATTCTAGGAAAACATTGCAGAACCGTGTTTCCTAAGTCTAGTACTATCTACGAATGTGCATTTGATTTAATCCACTCTGATGTATGGACTGCACCTTGCACATCTAGAGAACTCCATAAGTATTTTGTGACATTTATAGATGAGAAAACTAAATATACATGGATCACTCTACTTAAATCAAAGGATAGGGTATTAGATGCATTCATAAACTTCCAAAATCATGTTTCTAACCATTACAATGCAAAGATAAAGATTTTGAGATCAGATAATGGTGGGGAATATACAAGCAATGCATTTAAGCATTACCTATCCAAGCACGGAATGATTCATCAAACAAGCTGCCCATATACTCCTCAACAAAATGGTGTGGCCGAAAGGAAGAACCGGCAACTTATGGAAGTAGCCAGAAGCATGATGTTCCACATGAACGTACCAAAAATGTTTTGGGGAGATGCCGTGATGACTGCCTGCTATCTGATCAACAAAATACCAACCAAGGTATTGCAGGATCAGTCGCCACATGAGGTATTAAACAAGAGAAATCCATCTATAGATCACCTTCGGGTATTTGGTTGCGTGTGCTTTGTGTTGATACCAGGAGAGCAAAGGAACAAGCTGGAACCGAAGAGCACCAGAGCCATGTTTATTGGCTATTCACCTCAACAAAAGGGATACAAATGCTATGTACCAGAGACCAGGAGGGTCTTAGTATCCAGAGATGTGAAGTTTGTTGAGTCAAAAGGTTACTATGAAGAAAAGAGCTGGGATGAAGTGAAAGACTTGTCGCAATCTGCCTCAGACAGAGCTGAGAATTTAAGAAGAGTCATGGAAAACATTGGCATTACAATACCGAGAAGCGAAGCTGCAGCTCAGCCTCCATCCACCCGCCCAGCCCCAACCGGAGAAATGGACCAGGAGGGACCTTTTACTGAAGGTACAGAGGACGCTCCATTTGATCCTGAGGGGGGGAATCAAGCTGAGTCACAGCCGGACAACACAGCTACTCATGATCAAGAAGAGCAACCAGAAGAATCAAGAGACAATGAAGATCAACCAGTGGATGATGGAGCTACAACAACTGAGGAAACTGTCCAACCACTAAGAAGAAGCACTAGGATCCGACATACAAGAGTGTACTACAACTCACAAGCCGTGGCACACCGTTCACAAACTCCATGTTCCTTAGTAGAGTTTCCTGCCAGCCACCAAGCCTTCATGACTAGTGTGGATCAAGAATTTATTCCAAGAAACTATGAAGAAGCTATGGAGATAGATGAGTGGAGGAAATCAGTGGAAGATGAAATTGGCGCCATGATCAAAAATGAAACCTGGTTTGAGTGTGAGCTTCCCAATGACAAGAAAGCCGTGACAAGCATGCTGCTGTTCACCATCAAATACTTAGCAAATGGGAAGCCAGAGAGGAAGAAGACACGGCTTGTGGCAAGAGGCTATACACAAGTATATGGAGAAGACTACCTTGAGACATTTGCACCAGTAGCAAAACTTCATACCATCAGGATTCTCTTGTCCATTGCCGTGAACCTAGAATGGGATCTTTGGCAAATGGATGTCAAGAATGCGTTTCTACAAGGAGAGCTTGAAGATGAAGTGTATATGAGACCACCACCTGGTATGGAAGGCATGGTAAAACCTGGAAATGTTCTAAGACTAAGGAAAGCTATCTACGGGTTGAAGCAATCTCCAAGAGCTTGGTACCATAAGCTAAGCACAACCTTGAATGGAAAAGGATTTACAAAGTCTGAAGCTGATCATACCCTTTTCACCCTCACCAGCAATCAAGGAATCATTGCCATACTGATCTATGTAGACGACCTCATCATCACCGGCAATGATAAGAAAGGGATTGCATCAACCAAAGAGTTCCTCAAGGCAAGCTTTGACATCAAAGATTTAGGAGAGCTAAAGTATTTCTTGGGCATTGAGATGTGTAGATCCAATGAGGGTATGTTCATGTCCCAAAGAAAGTACACGCTTGACATACTTAAAGAAGCTGGTAATCTAGGAGGAAGAACAGCCAAAACACCATTAGAAGAAGGCTACAAAGTAATGCGTGAGGGGGAGATAGAAGATAAGCCATATGAAGACACAAAACACTATAGAAGAATGGTGGGGAAGCTAATCTATCTAACCATCACAAGGCCGGATGTGTGTTTTGCTGTGAACCAAGTCAGTCAGCATATGCAAGCACCAAAAATGTATCACTGGAACATGGTGGAAAGGATTCTAAGATATCTTAGAGAGGCACCAGGGCAAGGAGTTTGGCTAGGCTGCAACAATAGCACTGAGATCGTTGGGTATTGTGATGCAGACTGGGCTGGAGACAGAAAGAACAGGAGATCTACTACAGGATACTGCACATTCATTGGAGGCAATCTAGTCACTTGGAAGAGCAAGAAGCAGAAGATAGTCGCATGTTCCAGTGCTGAAGCGGAATATAGGGCAATGAGGAAGCTCACTAGCGAACTGATTTGGATAAAGAACCTACTAATGGATGTGGGAATTGAGCAAACCACTCCCATAACCATGCATTGTGATAATCAGGCGGCTATCCACATAGCTTCCAACAATGTGTTCCATGAGCGGACTAAACATATTGAAGTGGATTGTCACAAAGTTAGACAAGCCGTGGAGCAACAGATCATCTTGCCATGTTATACACGAAGTGAGGAGCAACTAGCAGATATCTTCACCAAAGCTGCAAACCAAAAAGTCTGTGAGTTCATTCATTCAAAGCTTGGACTCATGGAACTCCCATCTCATTAAGTCTCCCCTTCATGAAGTGTTCTACTCTTTTTCCTTGGCTGGGGTTTTATCCCATGGGGATTTACCTGGCTAAGTTCTTAATGAGGGAATGCTTCATGACTTCCAAGCTTGACTTGTTTCATATGGTCAAGCTTGAGGGGGAGTGTTGAGGAGAAACATGAAGTAAGAAGACCAATCGATCGATGGGTTTCTGCCACCAAACCCCATCGATCGATGCCAAATCTGCGAATGAAACGTGCTAAAGTAATCGATCGATTGTACAATACAATCGATCGATGGAACTAAAACTCAATATCATCCATGCATCGATCGATGCAGTTTTAGGGCAAAACTGCATCGATCGATTGGCGTCCTGCGACCACCAACTACACCAACCTCACCTACTTCACCTACTGCACCTACTTCACCAACTGCACCAACTCACCTTTCATTATCATGTCTGGAGCTTTTGGAGGACTTCACCTGTGTATAAATAGAGGGGTTGTAACACATACCAGAATACACAAATGAAAAACATGTTCTTCCCCATTCTCATTCTCTCTCAAATCACAAACTCCTTCTATGTTGATCATCTGTCTAACTAGTACATTCTTCTTTGTATTACTTCCGCAATTAAGCCATTCTCACATGGTATCAGAGCCTACCACTCTTGAGACCTGATTATCTCTCTCATTCTCTAACATACTTCCGCAAACCCCTTCATCTAAGCATCCGCAAGAATGGAAAACTCATCCAAAATCTCTATTCCGGTTACTCTCAAAGGAGTAAACTATCTCCTATGGTCTAGACTGGTGAAAACAGCCTTAGGAGGAAGAGGTCTCTGGTCATACGTGACAGAAGACAAACCATCTAAAGAAACCGTCCAAGGAGGGGATGGTAAGGAAGTGGTGGTGGCTAGCAAGGACAAATGGGATCAGGAGGATCTCTTGGTGTTGTCCATCATTCAAAGCAGCCTTGAACCATCAATCTTGGAAGGTTACTCATACTGTGAAACTTCCAAAGAGTTGTGGAACACTCTTCAAAAGGTGTATGGCAATATTTCAAACCTGAGTAGAGTATTTGAAGTCAAGAGGGCTATAAACTCACTCCACCAAGAAGACACGGATTTTAACCAACATTTCGGCAAGTTCCGAGCCTTGTGGGCTGAAATGGAGATGCTGAGGCCAAGCACCGTGGATCCAACTATCCTGAAAGAAAGGAGGGAGCAAGACAAGGTGTTCGCCCTACTCCTCACACTGAACCCCGGCTACAATGACCTCATTAAGCACTTACTAAGAGCCGAGAAGCTACCAACCTTGGAAGAGGTGTGCTCTCATATTCAAAAGGAGCAAGGATCCGTAGAACTCTTTGAAAAAAGAGGAGACCTTGTGTTGGCAAACACTGCTGAAGGAAGTGCAAACAAGAGTTACTACAAACCGGATGACAAGAAAAGTTGGGTATGTGATCACTGTAAGAAGAAAGGGCACGGGAAGGACAAATGTTGGATTCTTCACCCTCATCTCAAACCACAGAAGTTCAAAACCCCTTACTATAATGCCAGAGCCAACTTCTCTGATAACATAAATGAATCAACTACTACTCGGTCCATGACATCCACTTCAAGCAACAATCATGCCGACACTTCACGCCTAATGATGTCTATTTTCAGGATATTGAAACTAGTAGGTTACTTGGCAAAGGTGTAACCAAAGGAGACTTGTACTTACTTGAAGACACTATGCCAACAACCGATTTATCTATTGCTTTAAGTTCTTGTTTTAATTTCCCTAAAGATATCATGTGGCATGCTAGATTAGGACATCCTCATTCTCGTGCCTTGAACATCATGCTTCCTAGTATTTCCTTTCAAAAAGTGTGTGAAGCTTGTATTCTAGGAAAACATTGCAGAACCGTGTTTCCTAAGTCTAGTACTATCTACGAATGTGCATTTGATTTAATCCACTCTGATGTATGGACTGCACCTTGCACATCTAGAGAACTCCATAAGTATTTTGTGACATTTATAGATGAGAAAACTAAATATACATGGATCACTCTACTTAAATCAAAGGATAGGGTATTAGATGCATTCATAAACTTCCAAAATCATGTTTCTAACCATTACAATGCAAAGATAAAGATTTTGAGATCAGATAATGGTGGGGAATATACAAGCAATGCATTTAAGCATTACCTATCCAAGCACGGAATGATTCATCAAACAAGCTGCCCATATACTCCTCAACAAAATGGTGTGGCCGAAAGGAAGAACCGGCAACTTATGGAAGTAGCCAGAAGCATGATGTTCCACATGAACGTACCAAAAATGTTTTGGGGAGATGCCGTGATGACTGCCTGCTATCTGATCAACAAAATACCAACCAAGGTATTGCAGGATCAGTCGCCACATGAGGTATTAAACAAGAGAAATCCATCTATAGATCACCTTCGGGTATTTGGTTGCGTGTGCTTTGTGTTGATACCAGGAGAGCAAAGGAACAAGCTGGAACCGAAGAGCACCAGAGCCATGTTTATTGGCTATTCACCTCAACAAAAGGGATACAAATGCTATGTACCAGAGACCAGGAGGGTCTTAGTATCCAGAGATGTGAAGTTTGTTGAGTCAAAAGGTTACTATGAAGAAAAGAGCTGGGATGAAGTGAAAGACTTGTCGCAATCTGCCTCAGACAGAGCTGAGAATTTAAGAAGAGTCATGGAAAACATTGGCATTACAATACCGAGAAGCGAAGCTGCAGCTCAGCCTCCATCCACCCGCCCAGCCCCAACCGGAGAAATGGACCAGGAGGGACCTTTTACTGAAGGTACAGAGGACGCTCCACTTGATCCTGAGGGGGGAATCAAGCTGAGTCACAGCCGGACAACACAGCTACTCATGATCAAGAAGAGCAACCAGAAGAATCAAGAGACAATGAAGATCAACCAGTGGATGATGGAGCTACAACAACTGAGGAAACTGTCCAACCACTAAGAAGAAGCACTAGGATCCAACATACAAGAGTGTACTACAACTCACAAGCCGTGGCACACCGTTCACAAACTCCATGTTCCTTAGTAGAGTTTCCTGCCAGCCACCAAGCCTTCATGACTAGTGTGGATCAAGAATTTATTCCAAGAAACTATGAAGAAGCTATGGAGATAGATGAGTGGAGGAAATCAGTGGAAGATGAAATTGGCGCCATGATCAAAAATGAAACCTGGTTTGAGTGTGAGCTTCCCAATGACAAGAAAGCCGTGACAAGCATGCTGCTGTTCACCATCAAATACTTAGCAAATGGGAAGCCAGAGAGAAAGAAGACACGGCTTGTGGCAAGAGGCTATACACAAGTATATGGAGAAGACTACCTTGAGACATTTGCACCAGTAGCAAAACTTCATACCATCAGGATTCTCTTGTCCATTGTCGTGAACCTAGAATGGGATCTTTGGCAAATGGATGTCAAGAATGCGTTTCTACAAGGAGAGCTTGAAGATGAAGTGTATATGAGACCACCACCTGGTATGGAAGGCATGGTAAAACCTGGAAATGTTCTAAGACTAAGGAAAGCTATCTACGGGTTGAAGCAATCTCCAAGAGCTTGGTACCATAAGCTAAGCACAACCTTGAATGGAAAAGGATTTACAAAGTCTGAAGCTGATCATACCCTTTTCACCCTCACCAGCAATCAAGGAATCATTGCCATACTGATCTATGTAGACGACCTCATCATCACCGGCAATGATAAGAAAGGAATTGCATCAACCAAAGAGTTCCTCAAGGCAAGCTTTGACATCAAAGATTTAGGAGAGCTAAAGTATTTCTTGGGCATTGAGATGTGTAGATCCAATGAGGGTATGTTCATGTCCCAAAGAAAGTACACGCTTGACATACTTAAAGAAGCTGGTAATCTAGGAGGAAGAACAGCCAAAACACCATTAGAAGAAGGCTACAAAGTAATGCGTGAGGGGGAGATAGAAGATAAGCCATATGAAGACACAAAACACTATAGAAGAATGGTGGGGAAGCTAATCTATCTAACCATCACAAGGCCGGATGTGTGTTTTGCTGTGAACCAAGTCAGTCAGCATATGCAAGCACCAAAAATGTATCACTGGAACATGGTGGAAAGGATTCTAAGATATCTTAGAGAGGCACCAGGGCAAGGAGTTTGGCTAGGCTGCAACAATAGCACTGAGATCGTTGGGTATTGTGATGCAGACTGGGCTGGAGACAGAAAGGACAGGAGATCTACTACAGGATACTGCACATTCATTGGAGGCAATCTAGTCACTTGGAAGAGCAAGAAGAAGAAGATAGTCGCATGTTCCAGTGCTGAAGCGGAATATAGGGCAATGAGGAAGCTCACTAGCGAACTGATTTGGATAAAGAACCTACTAATGGATGTGGGAATTGAGCAAACCACTCCCATAACCATGCATTGTGATAATCAGGCGGCTATCCACATAGCTTCCAACAATGTGTTCCATGAGCGGACTAAACATATTGAAGTGGATTGTCACAAAGTTAGACAAGCCGTGGAGCAACAGATCATCTTGCCATGTTATACACGAAGTGAGGAGCAACTAGCAGATATCTTCACCAAAGCTGCAAACCAAAAAGTCTGTGAGTTCATTCATTCAAAGCTTGGACTCATGGAACTCCCATCTCATTAAGTCTCCCCTTCATGAAGTGTTCTACTCTTTTTCCTTGGCTGGGGTTTTATCCCATGGGGTTTTATCCCATGGGGTTTTACCTAGCTAAGTTTTTAATGAGGGAATGCTTCATGACTTCCAAGCTTGACTTGTTTCATATGGTCAAGCTTGAGGGGGAGTGTTGAGGAGAAACATGAAGTAAGAAGACCAATCGATCGATGGGTTTCTGCCACCAAACCCCATCGATCGATGCCAAATCTGCGAATGAAACGTGCTAAAGTAATCGATCGATTGTACAATACAATCGATCGATGGAACCAAAACTCATATCACCATGCATCGATCGATGCATTTTTACGAAGAAACTGCATCGATCGATTGGCGTCCTGCGGCCACCAACTTCACCAACCTCACCTACTCCACCTACTGCACCTACTTCACCAACTACACCAACTCACCTTTCATTATCATGTCTGGAGCTTTTGGAGGCCTTCACCTGTGTATAAATAGAGGGGTTGTAACACATACCATAATACACAAAATGAAAAACAAGTTCTTCCCCATTCTCATTCTCTCTCAAATCACAAACTCCTTCTCTGATTGATCATCTGTCAAACTAGTACATTCTTCTTTGTATTACTTCCGCAATTAAGCCATTCTCACACTGGTTAGCAAAGGACTAATTAAACGGGTGGGATCAGGAGCATCCATCTCAGTATGGAATGATCCATGGATTCCAACCACTCGACCGAGACCAGCAAATAAAAAACAACAAAATTTTATTCCAGATCTTACAGTGGAGGCCCTCATCAACACAGACACGCGTACTTGGAATTTGCAGGTTATTCGAGATCTAGTAGATCCCCAGGATGCGAAGATAATCGAAAGTATTCCACTCGGTATGACACAAAGGGAAGATAGGATTGGATGGCATTTCACCAAAAACGGAAAATACACAGTTAAGTCAGGCTATCAAGTTGAAAGGGTATACCCGGATAGAGGAAGACCGACCGGGATTCAGGGACCTACAGTGGATGCTTTAAAAGCTTTCTGCTGGAAGGTAGGGTGTCCTCCCAAGATTAAACATTTCCTATGGCAATTGCTATCGGGTTGTATTGCGGTTAAGAAAAATCTACAGGCAAGAGGGATAAAGGGTGATATTTGTTGTTACCGATGTGGTGCTGAAGAAGAAACGGTCAACCATGTTTTCTTTGAATGTTCACCTGCACGTCAAGTTTTGGCATTGTCAAAGATCCCTCTGAACCCCGTAACTTTCCCTACATGGTCCGGATCTGAACCCCGTAACTTTCCCTACATGGTCCCTATTTACAAATATGGACCATTTATTTTGGCGAGTCAATCCCAAGATGGAAAATCATCATTTCGCATGGATATTGTGGTACATCTGGAAAGGGCGAAACAACAAAACTTTTAGTAATTTAGATGTGGATCCGAAGGACACACTCAAATTAGCGGAGACAGAATCCACTCTATGGGCGGAGGCCCAAATAAAGGTACAACAGAGTGAAACACGGCCAGGGGCAGTTGTGGTCTTACCGTCTATTCCAGGACGTTGGTGTTTTATTGATGGCTCATGGAAAGATAAAGAAATGTTTGATGGTCATGGTTGGTATAGTACTCTTGAAGGTTTTGTGGGTTTAATGCGCGCAAGAAATGTTCGAGCCAGCCTCTCACCGCTTCATTCTGAGGTGGAAGCGCTTATCTGGGTAATGGAGAGTATGCGGAATTTGCGTCAGTATCAGGTTACGTTCGCAACAGATTGTTCTCAATTGGTGAAGATGGTTTCGGAACCAGACGAATGGCCAGCCTTTTCAAGTTACCTGGAGGATATTAAGATGCTTAAAAGTAGTTTCCACAGATCGGCAATCATCTATGTACCAAGGACACTGAACTCACATGCGGATAGTCTAGCACGCAGTGCGAAAAAACAATCGTCTTTCGTTGTTCACATGGATACCGAGCTACCGGTTTGGTTTGCAGAGTCTATTTGAGTCTGTATTTTTCGATGTCAAAAAAAAAATCTTCATTAAAACTAGTTTTTTATTAAATTTTGTGATTTAAAAAGAATAATTTAATATTTATGAAACATATAGTTTCACTAATTTTAATTTTAATTTTATATTTTGTAATTTTTATTTTATTTTTGTAAATAGACTTCTATAGCTTTTCTAGATTTACTTGTATTGAACAAAGTAGATGAGATATTTGTATATATTCGAAAAATATCCGTAGCTTTTTAGTATATCCAGAAAACTAGATATCCATATTTTACGTAGCAAGGAAAATCAGAAAATCAGATATCCATAAAATAAGAAAAAATCACTAATATTGAAAATTATGCTATTATTTACTCCGTGCCAACTCCTAGTCAGATGTAAGCTGCTCATGAATAAAAAATATCAGTGGATTTACTTATAGGCATGATAAATCTTATCTTATACAGTATCACACTTCAAATTCGCTGAGCTCTGCTGGGAAGGCTGGCCAGTCATTTGGAAATTAAACCATTTTGAAACTCTTGTGAATCAGTGATGAATACCGATAATATCTTTAGACACTTGAGCGCTAATATCAGACAACAAATTTTGATATGAAACAATGAGATTCATGTGTGACTCTCTTGAAGACCTAGGAAAACTATAGACCCATCTTTTAGTTACCACCTTTTAGAACATCACTCTTCTAGGAACCATCAATTAAAACCTTGACGCTCAATATTTTGTGGAATATTTATATCCTATGCGAGATTAGATTACAAATTTACGAATACATAGTAGGTATAACAACAAAAGATGTATTTAGGATCAAAGGTATATTGATAAGGTGTTTAAGGGTATACACGAAATGATTTATAATAAAGGGAGATATTTTTATTAAGAACACTCAAAAATATTACAAATGATTTGAGAGACTCTTTAGGACTTATCTCACTCAATTTACTTGGCTTGGATCACAAACACTCCAAGCCTCCTTATTTATAGTACAAAGCCTAAGGAATATTTCATGGAATATTCTTTAGATATTTGACATCTTACATTACACACCACACAAGTAACACCTTACATTATACACCATATATAGTTAGTGTTGATTTTTTTGGTTAATATATGCCACACTTAGTTGATGTTGACATATATAATATTATTTCCCTTTTTCTCCAATAAGAATGTTGATTCCGACGTATCCATAATGTGTTGTCTTCTTCGATGTTAGATAGGACTTCGGTGACGTAGATTTTTTGGCATGGGATGTACCTCTTTGGTAGATACTTTTTCCCTTCAACATGGAAGTAAGATGTTCTGGATTGGAATCTGGCCACACATATTTCTCATGGAAGCTCACCAATTTTTGTCGTGTCTATTCGACAAAATATGATGGATAGATGTCTCTGTTATGCTAGTGTGATGTATGCGGACATAAAAATCTGCTGTCAAATTCAGATTCTTCTATGCCGTTGAATGTTGTCATTCTGCTTGTCCTTTGGTAGACGTATTTTCTATCAAATGAGTTATTATTGTAACTTAGCTAGACCAAGAGTCATATCTCTTATCAATGGTTATTCCATCATCTTGTAGGGTCTTTTCCTTGAACATTCAGAACGTGACAAGAATAGTGAATCCATCTTGTCCATGACTATTTTCTGCCACCAAGTCACGCCATGTAACAATGTAAGCCATTTATACAATAATTTGTAGAGAAAATTACATCTAGAGGCAGTTTTATGTTTTTATTAACACAATAAGGCAGTTCTCACTACTAAGGCAGTTTTCTTTAATGATACTCAATTTCTAGTTAAAAATGAACTGAATAACTTTGTATCCTAGTTAGTGCTTTTCGATAACTAAAAGAAAAATCTATTTCATTTCTAGGCGGGAGTTAATTATAGCCATTCATTTATTTGTTAATTTAATGATCAATATTCATCAGAAACAAAATGGGTCCACTTATCTTTATTTTTCGTCATCTTCTTCCCAAACTCTCCATTTTTTTCTTCTCTGGTTCTCCATTTTTCTAAATTGAAATCTGAATCTTTATATATTTTTTTAACAAAACTTGTATTCAATCATTGTCTCTATTTCTTAATTTATCTTTTGAGATATGTGAAGTTGCATTTTCAATGGTGATTTTATGGTAGACACGTTTGTGACTTTGATATAGGCAACGGCGTAGACATAGACGATGGAAAAGTCGACATAGAAAACCCATCACCCACCATAAACTTGACTGTAAAAATCAAGAAATTCATCTACCATAACTCTTTCAACGTCGTGCCCTCAACCTCTCTTCCATGGTGTCCCAAGAGGTCTTCGTGATGATCTCAGCCTCTCTATGTTCCTCTGGTGGACCGTAAAAGGAAGCCGTTGTTGCATCTGAGATTAGATCACCATTGTTGAACCTTAAAATCAAGTTTTATTAATTTTCATAATTGGTCCTTGTAATTTTAATTATTTTCAATATTGCCCCAAATAAATCAAATTTGCAAATCAATCCTCTTAAGTTAGTCCAAATTTTCTAAAATTGCATTTTAGACCCTATTAAATGAAATAAACAAACCTCTAATTGCATCTAAACAGCAACTATACTCAAAATCATTAAAACTATCAAATATCATAACTTCAGTAATGTATAGATGAATCATTGTACATGTAATTTTTTTGTATAATGGTGTACACGTGGACACTAAAATATGTGTGTAACGATGATATTTGACACATAGTACGTCACAAGTATCATTCTCTGAACAAAATTAATAAGAACGTCTCTTAAAACTATGTACATCTATAAATTTTGTTTTCAAAAAACAATGTAGTTCTAAACTTATACCCGATTAACTTTTTTTTTGTTAACTTGTTCTGTCTAAATCTACTACCAAACTTATACTTACATAAGTTAAGTGGTGTACATATGTGTTTTAATAGATTATTAATCATATATACATAATGCTTTTTGATTATGTGATATGTTTATAGAATAGAAACAAGGTTTTATTTTTTATCATCTAAATCTAACTTTCCAATCAAACAAAGTTTTATTATTTTTTTGTCAACTATCAAACTTTCCAACTATTTTCATATACGCCAACAATATGCAAAAAGATGTATACAGGGTACACTGAATGTGATTCGCGGTTTTAGTGCAAAAACAAGATTTTACGGTACATTGCTTTAATAATATACAATATACACAAGTGACATTGTGCACATGTACACATGTATGATCAATTATAAATCTTTATTATAATGTCTATCTAATTATTTTTAGAAAAAATAATCTATTACAATTTCTAATTGTAAAATTGGGCAAATTTGAATTATAAGAGTTTAAATTAGTGCCTTTTGATTCCAACATTTGGGTCATCTCGAAATGATTTCAATCATCAGCTAGAAGGATATTGTCAATTTTACATCAATATTTTTGGAGATAAACTCAAGACTAAGTTGGATAATGATGACATGTCCTAATTCTATAATAGTTATTAAATCTCTCATATGATTTAGCGAATAACATCGAAGCTCGCCCGTGTTGTACATATGTACACGATGTGTTGTGTACACTCTAGCAAATCTATTGTTTTTGATTATTTATATTTCACTATTTTAATAAATTTAAAAACATCTTTTAACATTTTAATCATATAGATTGCATATTAGATGTATATATTACATTTGTATGTCTATTTGTATTTGATGGTTTTGGTGTGCACAACTCAAAGTTTGGGTCTAAATTGAGAGGCTATCTCTTAAATTTTCAAAGTTAAGAGCTGAATAGAAAATAGCAAAAAGTTCAAGGACATGTTCTTGTAATTATAGAAGGTCTGGTTTGCAATTAAAAAGTCTGGCAGAAAACATGCATTTCAGTTTTAACGGGAAAACATAATTTCATTGTATATTATTATTATAAGATGTACACATGTAAATATGTACACGTGTACACATGTAAATATGTACACATGTAATTTTTGTACACATGTGTACTCGAGACCATCCCATATTATTTACAAATCAAAAATTTAAATGTCTACATTCTAACAACAATATTTTGCTAAAATGATGTACATATGGACATTTTGGAATATTGTGATATCTTATGATTTTATTGATACTTAATATTTTTATTCTTAATATATATTTTGGTTCATAACAGTGTTTTAGGCTTTAAATTTCATTTTAATAAATATTTATATTTTTTGGTGTCTGTATTGCACAATATTAAAATTTAATCCAGATTTATAGGAGAAATTAGTATGTTTAATGAGTTTGGTACCAAATTAAGAAGAATAAAAAGATATAGGGACCTAAGATGCAAAAATGTTGAAGTTAGACCAAATTCTCCAGATCTATGAAATTAGAACGGTTGTTCTTCGGTGTCGCCTCGAAACGATGACACGGGCCGACAACAACGATAAAAAAATAGAGGCCGACGAGGTGGAGAGTTTCTAAACGATGTATGACGGTGGTGGGTCTCAACGCATCTTGATGGAGAGTTGTTCGACGAGTAACATAAATAAAGTGAGGTTTGTTGTCTGTTGGAGAAAAAAAAGACTACAGTTAAGAAAGAGATGATATGAGTGGTGGGTCCTACTAATTGTATTTAGTTACGGTTTAGTTAAGAAGTAAGAGAATAAGTTAAAGAAAAGTGTCCTAGTAGCTGAAACTGTCTTATACTGTAATAAAAACTCAGAAATACTGCCTTTTAGTGTAAATCATTCTTTGAATAGAATCATTGAAGATATTGCCATATGTCTGAATATGCTAATTTTGGAATCACCTGAATAGAAGTAGTATAGCTTCTTCCTTATATCTATGAGATTCATTCAATTTCGTGGTTTATTGTCCACTGATAATGGTTCCAAATCAAGCTTCTACATCTTGGTTTCCTACATGGTCTGATTAGAATCATGAAGATATTGCCATATGTCTGAATAGGCTAATCTAGAACACCCGAATAGAAAGTGCGAAAGCGTCTCCCATAAGTCTATGAGGTTTATTCAACTTCAGTGGTTATTTCCCACTGATTATGGTCCAAATAAAGCTTCTTACATCTTGGTTCCTCATGGGTTTGATTAGAATCATGAAGATAAGCCAGATATCTGAATAGGCTAATCTAGAATCACATGAATAGAAAGTGAGATAACTTCTTCCTCATGACTCCTATGAGATTTATTCAACTTCGTGGTTATTTTCTACTGATTATTGGTTTCAAATCAAGATGCTTACATCTTGATCCTCCCGGTGTAATTTGAATCATGAGATATTGCCATATATATATAGGCTAATCCGGAATCACCTGAATAGATAGTGAGATAGCTTATTCCTCATAACTCCTATGAGATTTATTCAAATTCATGGTTAATGTCCACTGATTAATGGTTCCAAATCAAGCTCTTAGATATTGGTTCCTCATGTTATGTTTTGATTAGAATCATGAAGATATTGCATATGTCTGAAAAGGCTAATCTTAGAATCACATGAATAGAAAGTGAGATAACTTCTTCCTCATGAATCCTATGAGATTTATTCAACTTCCTGGTTATTTTCTACTGATTATTGGTTCGAAATCAGGATTCTTACATCTTGGTTCCTCCTGGTTTGACTAGAATCATGAAGATATTGCCATATATCTGAATAGGCTAGTCTAGAATCTCATGAATAGAAGTGAGATAGCTTCTTCCTCATAACTCCTATGAGATTTATTGAATTTCGTGATTATTCTACATTGATTAATGGTTCCAAATAAAGCTTCTTACATCTTGGTTTCTCATGGTTTGATTATAATCAGGAAGATATTGCCATATGTCTGAATAGGCTAATCTGGAATCACCCAATAAAAGTGGGAAAGCTTCTTCCTCATAACTCCAATGACGTTTATTAATCTTCATGGTTATTGAACACTGATTAATGGTTCCAAATAAAACTTCTTACATCTTGGTTCCCCATGGTTTGATTAGAATCATGAAGATATTGCCCTTGATTAGAATCATGAAAGATATTGCCCTATATCTGAATAGGCTAATCTATGATACTACTATGATATAGAATTCATGATTATTGTACACTAATTAATGATTCCAAATCAAGCTTCTTAGATATTGGTTCCTCATGTTATGTTTTGATTAGAATCATGAAGATATTGCCATATGTCTGAAAAGGCTAATCTAGAATAACATGAATAGAAAGTGATATAACTTCTACCTCATAAATCCTATGAGATTTATTCAACTTCCTGGTTATTTTCTACTGATTATTGGTTCGAAATCAGGATTCTTACATCTTGTTTCCTCTGGTTTGACTAGAACCATGAAGCTATTGTCATATGTCTGAATAGGCTATTCTAGAATCTCATGAATAAGAAAGTGAGATAGCTTCTTCCTCATAACTCCTATGAGATTTATTGAACTTCGTGGTTATTCTACATTGATTAATGGTTCCAAATAAAGCTTCTTACATCTTGGTTTCTCATGGTTTGATTAGAATCATGAAGATTGCCCTTATGCTGAATATGCTAATTTGGAATCACCTGAATAGAAAGTGGTATAGCTTCTTCCTTATAATTCTTATGAGATTTATTCAATTTCGTGGTTATTGTCCACTGATTAATGGTTCCAAATCAAGCTTCTTACATCTTGGTTCCTCATGGTCTGATTAGATTCATGAAGATATTGCCATATGTCTGAATAGGCTAATCTAGAATCACCGAATAGAAAGTGGGAAAGCGTCTTCCTCATAACTCCTATGAGGTTTATTCAACTTCATGGTTATTTTCCACTGATTAATGGTTCCAAATAATATTCTTACATCTTGGTTCCTCATGGTTTGATTAGAATCATGAAGATATTGTCATATGTCTGAATAGGCTAATGTGAATCACCTGAATATAAATTGTGGTAGCTTCTTCTCATAACTCCTATGAGATTTATTCAACTTCGTGGTTATTTTCCACTGATCAATGGTTCCAAATGAAAGATTCTTACACCTGGTTCTCATGGTTTGATTCAGGAAGATATTGCCATATGTTGAATAGGCTAATCTGGGATCACCCCAATAAAAAGTGGGAAAGCTTCTTCCTCATAACTCCAATGAGGTTTATTAATCTCATGGTTATTGAACACTGATTAATGGTTCCAAATAAAGCTTCTTACATCTTGGTTCCCCATGGTTTGATTAGAATCATGAAGATATTGCCCTATATCTGAATAGGCTAATCTAGAATCACATGAATAGTATATGATATAACTTCTTCCTCATGACTCCTATGAGATTTATTCAACTTTGTGGTTATTGTACACTAATTAATTATTCCAAATCAAGCTTCTTAGATATTGGTTCCTCATGTTATGTTTTGATTAGAATCATGAAGATATTGACATATGTCTGAAAAGGCTAATCTAGAATCACATGAATAGAAAGTGAGATAACTTCTTCCTCATGAATCCTATGAGATTTATTCAACTTCCTGGTTATTTTCTACTGATTATTGGTTCGAAATCAGGATTCTTACATCTTGGTTCCTCCTGGTTTGACTAGAATCATGAAGATATTGCCATATGTCCTGAATAGGCTAGTCTAGAATCTCATGAATAGAAAGTGAGATAGCTTCTTCCTCATAACTCCTATGAGATTTATTGAATTTCGTGATTATTCTACATTGATTAATGGTTCCAAATAAAGCTTCTTACATCTTGGTTTCTCATGGTTTTATTAGAATCAGGAAGATATTGCCATATGTCTGAATAGGCTAATCTGGAATCACCCCAATAAAAAGTGGGAAAGCTTCTTCCTCATAACTCCAATGAGGTTTATTAATCTTCATGGTTATTGAACACTGATTAATGGTTTCCAAATAAAGCTTCTTACATCTTGGTTCCCCATGGTTTGATTAGAATCATGAAGATATTGCCCTATATCTGAATAGGCTAATCTAGAATCACATGAAATAGAATGTGATATAACTTCTTCCTCATGACTCCTATGAGATTTATTAAACTTTGTGGTTATTGTACACTAATTAATGATTACAAATCAAGATTCTTGCATCTTGGTTCCCATGGTTAGATTAGAATCATGAAGATATTGTGATATGTCTGAATAGGCTAATCTGGAATCACCCCGAATAAAAAATGGGATAGCTTCTTCCTCACAACTCCTATGAGATTTATTCAACTTCGTGGTTATTTTCCACTGATTAATGGTTACAAATAAAGATTCTTACATCTTAGTTCCCATGGTTAGATTAGAATCATTGAATATATTGCCATATAATCGAATAAGCTAATCTAGAATCACATGAATAGAAAGTGAGATAAATTCTTCATCATGACTCCTATGAGATTTATTCAACTTCCTGGTTATTTTCTACTGATTATTGGTTCCAAATCAATCATGCTTACATCTTGGTTCCTCCTGGTTTGATTAGAATCATGAAGATATTGCCATATATCTGAATAGGGTAATCTAGAATCACATGAATAGAAAGTGAGATAACTTGTTCCTAATGACTCTGATGAGATTTATTCAACTTTTTGGTTACTGTACACTGATTAATGGTTGTAAATCAAGCGTCTTGCATCTTGGTTCCCATGGTTAGATTAGAATCATGAAGATATTGTCATATGTCTAATAGGCTAATCTTGAATCACCGAAATAGAAAGTGAGATAGCTTCTTCCTCATAACTCCTATGATATTTATTCAACTTCGTGGTTTTTTGTCCATTGATTAATGGTTCCAAATAAAGCTTCTTACATCTTGGTTCCTCATGGTCTGATTAGAATCATGAAGATATTGCAATATGTCTGAATAGGCTAATCTAGAATCACCCGAATAGAAAGTGGGAAAGCTTCTTCCTCGTAACTCCTATGAGGTTTATTCAACTTCATGGTTATTTTCCACTGATTAATGGTTCCAAATAAAGTTTCTTAATCTTGGTTCCTCATGGTTTGATTAGAATCATGAAGATATTGTCATATGTCTGAATAGGCTAATGTGGAATCACCTGAATATAAGTGTGATACCTTCTTCCTCATAACTCCTATGAGATTTATTCAACTTCGTGGTTGTTTTCCACTGATTAATGGTTCCAAATCAGGATTCTTACATCTTGATTCCCCATGGTTTGATTAGAATCATGATGATATTGCCATATATCTGAATAGGCTAATCTAGAATCACATGAATAGAAAGTGAGATAACTTCTTCTTCATGACCCCTATGAGATTTATTCAACTTCCTGATTGTTTTCTACTGATTATTGGTTCCAAATCAGGATGCTTACATCTTGGTACCTCCTGGTTTAATTTGAATCATGAAGATATTGCCATATATCTAAATAGGCTAATCCGGAATCACCTGAATAAAAAGTGAGATAGCTTCTTCCTTATAACTACAATGAGATTTATTCACTTCATGGTTAATGTCCACTGATTAATGGTTCCAAATAAAGCTTCTTTGATATTGGTTCCTCATGTTTTGATTATAATCATGAAGATATTGCCATATGTCTAAAAAGGCTAATCTAGAATCACATGAATAGAAAAGTGAGATAACTTCTTCCTCATGAATCCTATGAGACTTATTCAACTTCCTGGTTATTTTCTACTGATTATTGGTTCCAAATCAGGATTCTTACATCTTGGTTCCTCCTGGTTTGCATAGAATCATGAAGATATTGCCATATGTCTGAATAGGCTAGTCTAGAATCTTATGAATAGAAAGTGAGATAGTTTTCTTCCTCATAACTCCTATGAGATTTATTGAACTGAGTGGTTATTCTACATTGATTAATGGTTGCAAATAAAGCTTCTTCCTCATAACTCCTATGAGGTTTATTCAACTTCATGGTTATTTTCCACTGATTAATGGTTCCAAATAAAGCTTCTTACATCTTGGTTCCTCATGGTTTTGATTAGAATCATGAAGATATTTTCATATGTCTAAATATGCTGACCTAGAATCACATGAATAGAATGTGAGATAACTTCTTCCTCATGACTCCTATGAGATTTATTCAACTTTGTGGTTACTGTACACTAATTAATGATTCCAAATCAAGATTCTTGCATCGTGGTTCCCCATGGTTAGATTAGAATCATGAAGATATTGTCATACGTCTGAATAGGCTAATCTGGATTCACCTGAATAGAAAGTGAGATAGCTTCATCTTCACAACTCCTATGAGATTTATTCAACTTCGGTAGGTTATTATTCCACTGATTAAATGATTCTAAATCAAGCTTCTTACATCTTGGTTCCCCATGGGGTTTCATTAGAATCAATGGAAGATATTTCCAATATATAATAGGCTAACTCTAGAAATCACCATGAAATAGAACGTGATGATAAACTTCAATTCCTCATGAATCCTATGAGAACTTATTCAACTTCCTGGTTCGTGTCCCATCGCTTAATGAGTAAAATAGAAAGCTTTCTTACATTCTTCAGGTTTGATCCTTGGTTTGATTAGAATCATGAAGATATTGTTCATATGTCTGAATAGGCTAATCTGGAAATCACCCGCAATAGAAAGTCGGGATAACTTCTTCCTCCGACAACCTATGAGATTTATTCAACTTTCCTGGTTACTTCCACTGAATTAATGGTTCCAAATCAAGATTACCTTAACATCTTGTTCCCCATCGGTTTGATTTAGAGATCAATGCGATATTGCCAATACCTAATCGAATAGAGCCTAATCTTAGAATCACCATGAATAAAAAGTGGAAGATTAACTTCCTTCCCTCATGACTCCTATGAGATTTATTCAACTTCCTGGTTATTTTATACTGATTATTGGTCCAAATCAGGATGCTTACATCTTGGTTCCTCCTGGTTTGATTTGAATCATGAAGATATTGCCATATGTCTAAATAGGCTAATGTGGAATCACTTGAAAAGAAAGTGGGATAGCTTCTTTCTCATAACTCCTATGAGATTTATTCAACTTCATGGTTAATGTCCAATGATTAATGGTTTCAAGTCAAGCTTCTTAGATATTGGTTCCTCATGTTTTGATTAGAATCATGAAGATATTGCCATATGTCTGAATAGGCTAATCTGGAATCACCCGAATCGAAAGTGGGAAAGCTTCTTCCTCATATCTCCTATGAGCTTTATTCAACTTCATGGTTATTGACCACTGATTTATGGTTCCAAATAAAGCTTCTTACATCTTGGTTCCTCATGTTTTGATTAGAATCATGAAGATATTGCCATATATCTGAATAGGCTAATCTAGAATCACATGAATAGAAAGTGAGATAACTTCTTCCTAATGACTCTGATGAGATTTATTCAACTTTGTGGTTACTGTACACTTATTAATGGTTCCAAATCAAGCTTCTTGCATCTTGGTTCCCCATGGTTAGATTATAATCATGAAGATATTGTCATATCTCTAAATAGGCTAATCTTGAATCACCTGAATAGAAAGTGAGATAGCTTCTTCCTCATAACTCCTATGAGATTTATTCAACTTCGTGGTTATTTTCCATTGATTATTGGTTCCAAATTAAGATTCTTACATCTTGGTTCCTCATGGTATGATTAGAATCATGAAGATATTGCCATATATCTGAATATGCTAATCTAGAATCACCCGAATAGAAAGTGGGAAAGCTTCTTCCTCATAACTCCTATGAGGTTTATTCAACTTCATGGTTATTTTTCACTGATTAATGGTTCCAAATAAAGCTTCTTACATCTTGGTTCCTCATATTTTGATTAGAATCATGAAGATATTGTCATATGTCTGAATAGGCTAATCTAGAATCACATGAATAGAATGTGAGATAACTTCTTCCTCATGACTCCTATGAGATTTATTCAACTTCCTGGTTATTTTCCACTGATTAATGGTTCCAAATCAAGGTTCTTAGATATTGGTTCCTCCTGTTTTTGATTAGAATCATGAAGATATTGCCATATGTCTGAAAAGGCTAATCTAGAATCACATGAGTAGAAAGTGAGATAAACTCTTCCTCATGAATCCTATAAGATTTATTCAACTTCCTGGTTATTTTCTACTGATTATTGGTTCCAAATCAGGATGCTAACAACTTGTTTCCTCCTGGTTTGATTAGAATCATGAAGATATTGCCTATGTCTGAATATGCTAATTTGGAATCACCTGAATAGAAAGTGGTATAGCTTCTTCCTTATAATCTTATGAGATTTATTCAATTTCGTGGTTATTGTCCACTGATTAATGGTTCCAAATCAAGCTTCTTACATCTTGGTTCCTCATGGTCTGATTAGATTCATGAAGATATTGCCATATGTCTGAATAGGCTAATCTAGAATCACCCGAATAGAAAGTGGGAAAGCGTCTTCCTCATAACTCCTATGAGGTTTTATTCAACTTCATGGTTATTTTCCACTGATTAATGGTTCCAAATAAATCTTCTTACATCTTGGTTCCTCATGGTTTGATTAGAATCATGAAGATATTGTCATATGTCTGAATAGGCTAATGTGAGAATCACCTGATATAAATGTGGATAGCTTCTTCCTCATAACTCCTATGAGATTTATTCAACTTCGTGGTTATTTTCCACTGATTAATGGTTCCAAATCAAGATTCTTACATCTTGGTTCCTCATGGTTTGATTAGAATCAGGAAGATATTGCCATATGTCTGAATAGGCTAATCTGGAATCACCCGAATAGAAAGTGGGAAAGCTTCTTCCTCATAACTCCATGAGGTTTATTCATCTTCATGGTTATTGACACTGATTAATGGTTCCAAATAAAGCTTCTTACATCTTGATTCCCCATGGTTTGATTAGAATCATGAAGATATTGCCCTATATCTGAATAGGCTAATCTAGAATCACATGAATAGTATAGTGATATAACTTCTTCCTCATGACTCCTATGAGATTTATTCAACTTTGTGGTTATTGTACACTAATTAATTATTCCAAATCAAGCTTCTTAGATATTGGTTCCTCATGTATGTTTTGATTAGAATCATGAAGATATTGACATATGTCTGAAAGGCTAATCTAGAATCACATGAATAGAAAGTGAGATAACTTCTTCCTCATGATCCTATGAGATTTATTTCAACTTCCTGGTTATTTTATACTGATTATTGGTTCGAAATCAGGATTCTTACATCTTGGTTCCTCCTGGTTTGACTAGAATCATGAAGATATTGCCATATGTCTGAATAGGCTAGTCTAGAATCTCATGAATAGAAAGTGAGATAGCTTCTTCCTCATGAAACTCCTATGAGATTTATTGAATTCGTGATTATTCTACATTGATTAATGGTTCCAAATAAAGCTTCTTACATCTTGGTTCCTCATGGTTTTATTAGAATCAGTGAAGATATTGCCATATGTCTGAATAGGCTAATCTGGAATCACCCATAAAAAGTGGGAAAGCTTCTTCCTCATAACTCCAATGAGGTTTATTAATCTTCATGGTTATTGAACACTGATTAATGGTTCCAAATAAAGCTTCTTACATCTTGGTTCCCCATGGTTTGATTAGAATCATGAAGATATTGCCCTATATCTGAATAGGCTAATCTAGAATCACATGAATAGAATGTGATATAACTTCTTCCTCATGACTCCTATGAGATTTATTAAACTTTGTGGTTATTGTACACTAATTAATGATTACAAATCAAGATTTCTTGACATCTTGGTTCCCATGGTTAGATTAGAATCATGAAGATATTGTGATATGTCTGAATAGGCTAATCTGGAATCACCCGAATAAAAATGGGAAG
>CAJHQP010004839.1:0-51252 GCA_905132765.1 Moricandia arvensis | reverse complement strand
TATTAGGTTTATGATGTTTCATTAATATATCAATATTTTCAATAGTGAGGTCCATTACCAGATTCATTACTACTTTACAACAGCCTCGTCATTTTTTTAGAAAACACTTGAGCAATCATTATAGAATGTAATTTACATGTCCCATGTATAGGTTTTTACAGAGCTCTAAATCAACAAACACACAATTAAAATCACTTAATTAGCCCATGCATCATGCATGCACTGTGCACACGTGGAATCACGTAGAACGCACTTCTAAAAGGCTACCAAAAGTATGTCTGTTTTCTTTTCCTTTTTCTCAATTTATTGGGACCTCACACCAACACACGTTTATTTTTATGCTCCAAAAACCTACGTCCCATCAACGATATACTACAGAACTGCAAACGTAATAACAAGTTTCTCTTTTTTAGAGACTGGTAATCTCAAGTTTCTTTTTTTTTTTGTTTTCTTACATATGTATGAATGTATTGTTGATTACCAAAATTAATGATTATTTTTTGTTAGTTCATCTTAATTCAGCAAGTTTTTGGTAACGAGTAACTTTCGTGGAGTTCATGCTTCAACAATCATAATTCTTTATGCATTATTCACTCTCCACAAACACCACATAAAAGTTTCCAAAGAGAAAATAAAGGAAACAGATTCAAGATAGTAAATTTTAGTGTATGTTTTGTAATTCAGAAGTAAAGATATAAGTTTAATAATAATGATTTTGTTATAATATGATTTGGATCCAAATGTTTACTGACACTGGTTTAAGATGTTACAATTTTTTTTCTAATTGTAGTTTTATCTACTTTATTTCATTCGTCTATTTCTAGCCAAGTGTCATTATTTAACATTTATAAGTTATATATGAAAATATTCAAAGAAAGAGGATATAGTATATTTAGAAAAGGTTCAATGAAAATGTAATATACACACAATTATCCTAATTGTTTTGGTTTTTCATTGATTCTTTCAGGATTTCAAAAGGATAGAGAGATCAAGTCTTATACGTGGCACTTTATGAGTGGAAACTTCATCATTTCCTGTAACATTACAAGATAAACAACAAAAACTGCGAGCCAAGTAGGATCATAATCACACGTCAGAGCATATGTCAACAGCCAATAGAAACACTAGAAATTGATATTATAAGATAAGATATAATTTAGACTTGATATTTTAAGATAACACAATATGTAGACTTTATATTATAAATACTGATGAAAAAGCTCATCAGACCCAAACCCACCATTTCTTGGCTCACAACAACAACTATTAAACGTTTTACTTTACGCAATGGCAGCCTCAACAATGGCTCTCTCCTCCCCTGCCTTCGCCGGAAAGGCCGTGAAGCTTTCACCAGAAGTCCTTGGAAGCGGCCGTGTGACAATGAGGAAGACCGTCGGCCAAGCCAAAGGGTGCATCAGGCAGCCCATGGTACGGAGCTGAGAGAGTCAAGTACCTGGGTCCATTCTCCGGCGAGCCACCAAGCTACCTCACCGGAGAGTTCCCAGGAGACTACGGATGGGACACCGCCGGTCTCTCAGCCGACCCCGAGACGTTCGCAAGGAACGTGAGCTAGAAGTTATCCACTGCAGGTGGGCCATGCTTGGAGCCCTAGGCTGTGTCTTCCCTGAGTTGTTGGCCAGGAACGGAGTCAAGTTTGGAGAGGCGGTTTGGTTCAAAGCCGGTTCACAGATCTTCAGCGAGGGAGGACTCGACTACTTGGGAAACCCGAGCTTGGTTCACGCTCAGAGCATCTTGGCTATTTGGGCCACTCAAGTGATCTTGATGGGAGCCGTTGAAGGTTACAGAGTCGCTGGGAAATGGGCCGTTGGGAGAGGCCGAGGACTTGCTCTACCCAGGTGGCAGCTTCGACCCATTGGGCTTGGCTACTGACCCAGAGGCCTTCGCTGAGTTGAAGGTGAAGGAGATCAAGAACGGAAGATTGGCTATGTTCTCTATGTTTGGATTCTTTGTTCAAGCCATTGTCACTGGTAAGGGACCTCTGGAGAATCTTGCTGACCATTTGGCTGATCCAGTCAACAACAATGCATGGGCCTTCGCTACCAACTTCGTTCCTGGAAAGTGAGCCAAGTTTTATCAGTATTCAGTGCAATAAGAGAAAGAGAGGTTGTTTAGATGTAAAACTTGCAAGTCTTTTGTATGATTTACTATTTAATTAATCAAATAACTCTTTCCCCCTCAACTCAGTATCTTAAAACTAAATGTTAATGGATTTATGTTAGGGAAAATTCCATAAAAATACCCCAATTAAATTTCACTAAACTTTTTCGTTACACAGTTTAATATTCTAACTATTTTTTTCTCATTTTAATATACAAATTTTTAAATTATGCCCATTTTAATATTTAAATTTTGTTTATTTTAGTTAAAATACTAATAAATTTCAAATGAAACTTAAAAATCTCTAAAATTTACAAAAAAAAATTCAAAAATTCTAATTTTATTGTTTGTTTGAAAAATAAAAGTAACTATGTTTTTCTAATCTTAAAATTTATAATAAAATTTTAAATTTTTAAATATTGAATTTTATTTGTTTCTGAAGTAGAAAATAAATTTATTTTTTACATTCAAAATTAATTTTTGAAAATTATAAAAAATGCTATTTTATTTACCTTCTTTCCTAAATATTAAAATAAAATTAGAAAATTTTCATATTTTCTCGTAGATTTTAGAGATTTTTTAAATTTTGTTTCAAACTTATTAGTATTTTTAGTTAAAATAAATAAAATTTATGTATTAAAATGAGCAGATTTTTAAAAATTTGTATATTATAAAGAGCAAAAAATTAGTTGAGTATTAGATTGGATAGCAAAAAAATTTAAGTATTAAAAAGCTTAATGAAATTTAGTTGAAACATTTTTTACAGAATTTTCTTTAAGTTATTCAGAACACTCAACTGCAATGATGCATTTACAACTGAGCATTTTGATTGAACATGTTAGGTTAATGGTATTGAATAATCAAAATCATTGGTTTAAGACAATCACTTTAACACCAGAGCAAGAACAAGAGTCAGATCTGACAATGTAATAGAAGTTGTAGTAGAAGAAGAATATATTGTGCTAAATTAATCCTCAAAATTTTAAGACAATATTCATACAACATGTGGCCCCATAAATTTAGACTCCTTCACTGTCGCTTCCTTCCCTGTTGCTTAACTGAAGAGTCATCTTAATATTCATTGAAGCCAATTCTGCAGCTAAGTACCTGAACACATACGGCATTGCTACAGTTTCCATCCCTTTGCTTGTCTTGCAAGAGTTGCAAGTGACCTTCTTTGGAGTCCTACCAGGAGGCAACTTTCGAATCTCTGGAATCAGCTTCTTCTGTTGAACGTTCACAACAACAGAAGAAGTGAGCAAGCTTCCACACAGCGAACACACATCTGCAATGTGGTGATCTGATGAGGTGTGGAGCCTGTCGTGTAATAGATAGGAAGCTCCATGAGCAAGCAATGAGTCTCTTTCCATTTCACCAAATCGAATCCCTCCACCTCGTTTCCTTCCTTTGATTGGCTGACGAGTTAGCTGATCAACTGAACCTGTGGATCTAACCTGCAAGCCAGAATGTATGACTTAGAAAAAAAGCTCGAACATGGGAGAAGGGCAAGTTGGAGGCTTTGTGTCAGGATGATGAAAAAACCTGGAACTTGTCTGAGACCATGTGACGCAGTCTTTGGTAGTAAACAGGCCCCATAAATATCTCACACTTGAGCTCAACTCCTAAGTACCCACTGTATAATGTCTCTGTCCCATAGTAATTGAACCCTTTTTGCTTCAACATGGAACCAAGATCATCAACAAGTAAACTGGATTTGCTATCCTCTTCTCCGTTTGTTTTCTTTACAGCATCACGAAACGGTGTAGCATCTACAAACTCTCCACGCAAACTGCCTCCCTGTAATATCCGAGGGGGGATATAAACATTAAAAATACTTACCAGCAGAACAAAAATGTAAGCTGGTTAAAACAGAAGATGAATTGCATAGCATCATTGTCTGAGCAACCTAAGAATCAGACAGGTTTCTAAGGATACCTTAGCAGCAATAGATTCCAAAAGCATAGCAATTGTCATTCTTGATGGGAAAGCATGAGGGTTAATGATGAGATCAGGACGCATTCCAGTCACTCCATTAAATGGCATATCAATATCAGGCCAAAGTTGGGAGCAAACACCCTTTTGCCCGTGTCTACTACTGAATTTGTCACCGATAATGGGATTCCTGGCATGCCTAAATCGAATGTTTGCCTGCGATGATCCTTGAAATATTAGATTTAACCAAGAAGGGACTCTTGTTTATGCGGTAGTTGAAGGAGTTAGTTAACCTCACCTTCTGAGGATGGTTCTTGCTTTTCATGTCAAGAGAGACAAAGTCAACGATTACAGGGTCTGTGCCTTTTCGCCTCATGTCCTTAAATTGGTTAGTTACCCCATCATGGATAGTACAATACGTCTCATTTGGATATATTTTCTGCACATTACATCCAAAGAGCTAAGTGAGTTTCTGTGGAAACTAAATTAAAGAATGAATCTACAGCACATAGAGAGGATAGAAAGAAATGATTTACCTGTCCAACATATGGTAATCCATCAGCATCAATACAAGAATGAGCGGATTTGTCAGCATTACGCCTCTTAAAACTTTTATTACCACCACCCGTTCGGCTTCTCGGATCTGACAAATCAATAGCTTCTGTCTGCACGATCATGAGGACAAGAGTAAGTAATCCACAGAGAGAAATGCTGAGTAACATGTTGTATCACAATAATTAACCCCTCGCTGAAACTAGTTACGTTGCACTGTTACAGTTCGAGATCAAAAGGAAACTCATGCAACTGAGCTTAAGCACCATACCTATATATTTCTTATGAATGTTTAGTAAAAAAAATGAGAATGGGAACCCGAACCTGGTATATTTGTCCATGGCACATCCCCCGCTCCACAGATGATTTGTTTAAAATCATAGCATCTTCCATATCAAACCTGTGAGACAGATATGTAGAAAAAGGAATAAGAGAAATAACTGATGAAATAAGAGTGTCATTAACAAGCTCTTACACGCGAAAGCAGTTTCTTACCCAGTATGAGCCAGGACAGCAACTATTGCATTAGTCCCTGTTGGATTCTCATCAATATTATAACTAGTGTATGTTTTTGTGCGCACTATAGGGGATTGAGGAGTCTGGAAAACAAATATAATTTCAGAAGACATGGGACCAAAAGGGGAAAATGACTAAATGTAAAATTGTAGGTAAATTAGAATTGACCTGCAAGTGGTAAATCTTCTGGTCAGCACGGAATCGGAGTGCTTGAGTAGAGTATGCCATGGTTTGTTTTGCCATCTGCATACATTAATTCTTAAACAACATCTTCGAGTAGCTTAACTGTATACAACTTTCATTGAATATAATAGTAAATACCTGACACTGATACATGTTACGTGGACTTTGGTTATGATCTGACCAAGGTGTAAGATTAGCAACCACACTTATCATCCCAGTTGGATCAATTTCCTCATGAGTTGCAAGGGAAGAGTTATTCCTTCCTCCATTTCCACCATCAGGACAGCTTATTTCCATGAAAACCTGATTTTGGAGATATATATTTTAATTTGGCTGCATACGAGAAAAGCTGAATATGAAGATCAAATCCACAGGATTTGCTACCTGCTCAAATGGTCCAATCAGCTCAATATTGTTGGATGCAATAGATGTGTTTTTGACCGGCCTAATAAATCTTGCGGGACATGATGCCAAATACAATCCAGGATAAGATCCACCCATGCTTGTCGGTACATATCCGACTTCGAGGTCTTCAGGAATCTGCAGTTGAAGTATTCACGTAAATAGTCTCTTCTCATGAAAAATTACAGTCAGTAATACTGTTAGGAAGCTAAAAAGACTTACGATTGAAGGAGCCTCCACTTTCAGTCTCCGCAAATAAGCGACAACCTCCGTGACTAAGTTAGAAGACAGAGTTCCAACAACTTGACCATCTAAAAGAACAGGAATCACTTTTGGTGGTCCAGCTCGTACAAGTTTTGGCAACGAAGATACCATCCCAACCCCAACAAGAACGTCAACAACTGACTTTTTTATCTTCACAAAGTCTCTGATGTTACCGTTGGAATCGAATTGAGAAGAGATTCCTAAAAAAACATGACCAACCGGAACACAATAAGCAAAGTTGTTACTGCAAAGAAGTGGCGTATTGTATCGTATAACAGTACGCACAATCTCATAGTGCCACGAAATGACCAGACCCAAGGATATATGCATATATAATGATCTACTCTATATAATTGGAAACCCCAGTCTATTACAGTTTACCACGAGTATTGTAGCAAACTCTCACTCAACGTTTTTCAAAGCTTAACTAGACCATGTCTCTCCTACTTGGTCTAGCCGAGTATCGAGTTAACAGAATAGAGTTGCTGAATTTAAGATATCATACTGATTACTGAACTTCGTAAGAAGACAAAGTGATAAGTGAAAAAGAGAGCAGGAGAAACTCACGGCAAGTACGTGTCATATGATTCAGCAATCCACAGGGCTCCCCATCAGGAGTGTGAACAGGGCAAAGAAAACCCCAAGATCTACAAGATCACAACACAACAGGAATAATGTAAAGACAAAATATTTTGGTGGCCGCATCAATACACATCTGGTGAGAAGTGCCAGAACTTACTCAGGAAGCAGCTTCCTCACAGTTGTTGTACGAAGTCCAGCAAAGGAAGCACCTCGATGAACCGCCCGGAAAAAGGAAAGGAAACGGAGAAAGTTCAACCTCTCAGCCTGAACAGTGTAACCTACTTTCTGGAAAAGAATTGAGAAACTAGATATTAGTATTGTTCTAGCAAACTACATCATACTTAAATGAGCTTCGCTACATAAGATTATAGCTTCCAAAGAAACCGATAAACCAAGTTCTTGCCTGCTGTAAATCCAAACTAGACCTTGTAGTCATACATCCTGATTTCAACAAAGACTCAATTGACGTGCCAATACTCCTGGGAAGACTTCTGTTCATAAGCTTCTTGATATCAGCATCTGCATGCAATTAAGAATCATCACAGAGTGCAAGATATTAGTTAACAAGATATCTGTGGAAGAGGACAAGCAGCGCAAAAAAAATGTAGTAAAAGAAAATGAGTTTCTATAGTTGCAACGAATGCAGGAGATAATAACACTGAACAAGGAAACAAAACGAAAGCAACTTACGATTTTCAAAGTCAAATTTGCTCTTAACATTACGCAACTCCTCTTCAATAACACTTTTGCATTTCCGCAGCCATTCTTCAAGTTTTTCCTATATAACCAATGGAGGTGACGTCAAGTAACTCCTTTTGATGAACAAACTCTAGTATACACAACACTTATGGTTGTGCAAAATAGACGTACAATATGCAAAAACATGGAAAAAGTCACATGCTCTTACACGGCCTCCAAGATAGATGTTTCTACCATATGGAAAATAGTTACGTACCTTGAGGTATATTGTTATAAGGTGACCGGGACTAAAATTTCCTGATTTTGCAGAGAATCTGGATTGTCAGGTAAAGAAGTCTGATCCACCAGAGAAAATAGTTTTTGAACCATGAAGCTGCGAAATCATGGAAAAAAAAGGTTGACCACATTAACACTTCAAAAAAAAAATCAGCAAGAAAACCATAATGAGGCAAAAGCTAGAAATTACATGAGCAAATTGAACTTGTCGTCATCCTTGTCAAGGTGCACAAAAATATATCTGTCGAGAACGGCTTCAGCAACCTAAATACAAAAGAATGAAGGACAAAAGTGTTTAGAAAAGACTACTGTCATCAATTGTAAAACAAATTACAGAAACAAGAACCCATTTTTGCAGTAATGAAACCAAACTGCGAAGTTAATGATTGAGTAAACTTACAGCAGGATAGCTTTCATTTTCTAGCCCATCAAGATCAGATTTGAAATGCTCTCCTGTTAGTTTAGAAGGTAAAACATTAGCTTAACAAGTTTAAACATGTGTGTGGACATAAACGCTGAGACAGGTAAATTACCTAAATACTTGCGGCACTGTTCCCGGGTGAAAAGACCCAAGTCTCTCACTTCATCAAGAATGATTTTGGCTCGCTCACGTACGAGTTGGGTTCCAATAGATCCCTCGCCTCTTCCGTAATGCTCATTGTAACAACAGTTCAGGCTTTCGTATATTTCCTCATCATTGGTTTCAGTGAGGGCCTAGAAACATATGAAGGACATATATGAAAAATGGACAATGGAAAGCGAGTAAGAATATGCAGGGCCATACCTTGAGAACAAGGCCGACAGGAAGCAAGTATTCCCTTCCCCCTATCCTGTATCCATTAGAAATAAGTTTAACGTGTAGCTCAAATTGTAGATATTGCATATTCCACAAACTGAGTTAACACTCACCAGAATCCAACTCTGGCACTTCCATTGCGATTATAATACACCTTAATAGTGACAGCCGACTGGTCATCTCTAACACACCTATAATTTAGAAAGAAATAACTCTTTAAGATATATTGCTATTCAGGTGAAGATTAGCAGTACTATGTGCACCATCATATGAAAGAGATGAGCTTCACTTACCTAATTGCAACTGCCTTGTCACTGTATCCTTCTCGTTTTCCAGTGAATGAGTTCCGGATCATACCCGTTGGCTACATAAGATAGATACTCAGTTAAATTATGAGAGAAATTTATATGATATAAGGAGCTTCCTGGGAATACATTTCACTCATAAACACTATAACCAACGGTTGAAAGTTAAAAAAAGCAGAGGTAGCTTACATGGTTCCGCTTTGGTGCAATAACACATCGGAACACTCTCTCAATCCCATTCAGAATAAAGTACCTACTTGAAAGAAAGCTAAAATTATTACCACGATCATACTCAAAGAAAGACCACCTATCACGAGCTATATTCATAACAGTTTGTGCTAATGCGTAGGCGAGAGAGAGGTTCCCACCAGAGTATCTCACAGTGGCTATATATCACAAGGATAAGAGGTGTAAGAACATTTACCCTCCCATTTCAGAAGTGGACTCTTTATACTTAAGAAGTTTCCGGCAATCAGCACCCTGTAAGTGGCAACGATTTGACTGCACAAAACAACAGAGAGATCAGTTTCCACAATCCCCTAAATCACGACTTATCATAGTAAGAAAAGTAAAGAAGAGAGCTCAAGAGAAACCATAGAGCTGAGCTTAGTTCTATTGATAGTTATAATAAGAGCCAAATTTACAAATCAAAGCAAGCTCTTGGCACCACAGCAGCATCATAACATCTAACAAAAAACACTTGTAAGAAGAGATAAACCAACCATGAGCATAATAGGTAATTCACCAAACTCAAACTTCTCTCTCACAACAGTTCCAAAACCAGCTCCGAGTCCATTGCCATACTGAAAGCAAACATCAGCCATAAGCGCTCCTGTGTAAGAAATCTTCGCCTGCCGACACTGTATTAATCAAAAAAAAAAAGCTAAAAAAATTTAACACATAAGGGACAGACAATCTTTTAAACAAAAAAAAAAAGAGCAAAACTTGACCTCAAAGGGATACAAAGACTCTTTCCTTGATGTTGAACTCAAACTCTCCTTCTGAGGAGAGAATACTTTCGGATTTTCTAAAGAAAGTATCAATAATTCGTTAAGGAAATCAGACAGAACATAACTTACTTACATATATGTGTATGAATAAATAATAATAAGAAAAAAAAAGGATATTTTTCCACTTGTTCTCGGTGGATGAGTCGTAAACTGTGACGGGGTTGATGTTACTGAACATGACATCGAGACCTTTCTCTGTCATGTAATCGAAAGACTCTATGTGGTGCGTCACGAGATTGCGAAGCTCCCTGAAGTCTTCGGTGTCGGGAACCGTGTCTTTCCCTGTGAGAACCATGATTAGAGTTTGCTCTCCAAGCAACCGTGACTGCTAAATTAGGGTTCTTGAAGAAGCTTTGATTGAGAAGGAGCTTGAGGCGGAAGAGAGGCGGCTAGAAAAGTGGAGGGTTTTAGGAGTTTATGAGTTGTGGGTTTTACTTTTAACTACTTCAAAGGTTATTGCAGATTAAAACCTCTTCTTTTCAAATATTAAATTTTGAACCCTAACGTTTTTTTCTCTTTATTAATTCGATACTTTATTTGGTGAAATTGAAACTGAACCCTAACATCTTGGCTGAATTGAAGACTTCAGTTTTTTCTTAACTCGTTGGACAATGTGATATTAAGTTAGAAGAGACTGACAATCTCTGTTCAATGTAGAAATTCCACTACCTGTTTAATGAGTTTAATCAGAGACAAAATAGGTCGAAAATATTGTTTATTGGAAAGTCTGGATTTGATTACATAAGCGAAAGACAATTAAAAGAGAAGGTGGACACACTAACAAGTCGAGCTCATTGTATAAAAACTAATAAACTATAAACAGAACAATGAGTTTGAATGATATCTCTCTAGATACTCTCTCTAGCTAGGTGTTCTATAGAAGAATGTGAATTCTTTTCTTCCAAATGAAGTCCTCTTTTATAGATGAATGGTGTTTTGAATATGACGAAAAGACAACTTGATGTTCTTGTTGATAAAGTAAGTCATTTTGTAAAGAGGATTGAACAAGATTTTCTGTGTATTCATGAGTTCATCCAGAGTACAAATATATATTGAAACTATGCATCACGAGTTTCCTAAAGCAGTGAATATTAACAATAAATACACAATCAATCGAATCCCTGATGATGAGTGATTGAACGTGATGGAGAAGGTATAACCATATCTCATTACCCCCCCTCAAGTTGGAGCATGCAGATTCCGAATGCCTAACTTGAATCGAAAGTTACTGAAGTCTTGTGTTCCAAGAGCTTTCGTAAAAATATCAGCTAGCTGGTCTTTGGAGACAACATGAGAAAGAGTTATCGCACCATTTTGAACCTCATCTCTAACATAGTGACAATCAAGTTCGATATGCTTCGTCCGTTCATGGAAGACTGGATTGGTGGCAATGTGAAGAGCTGATTTGCTATCGCAAAAGACTGACATAGGTTGGTCGTGGGCTACGCCAAGACTGCAAAGAAGTTGTTTAAGCCACACTAGTTCCTGAACGAGAAACCTTATAGCTCGGTACTCTGCTTCAGCAGAAGAGAGGCTGACTGTAGGTTGTTTTTTGGTTTTCCATGAAATAGGTGAATTACCTAACTGAACAAAAAAACCAGTAACAGATCTCCGAGTGATCGGACAACTTGCCCAGTCTGAATCGCACCATCCATTCAGCTGAAGAACAGAATCACTACGCAAGAGAATACCCTGACCCGCATTGCCTTTCAAGTATCTTACAAGCCGCAAGGCTGCAGACCAGTGGTCCTGTCGTGGTTTCTGCATAAACTGAGCTAGCACATGTACGGCGAATGACAAATCTGGCCTGGTTACAGCGAGATAGATAAGACGTCCAATGAGGCGTCGATATATCTTTGGTTTCTCGAGAAAAGGAGAAGTCGACAAAGCGAGTTTATGATTCTTCTCAAGAGGAAAAGTCGCTGGTTTTGCACCCATCAGACCAGCCTCAGCGATAATCTCTAAAGTGTATTTTCGCTGACTCAAGTAAATACCTTCAGAGTTGCGGGCAACTTCAATTCCAAGAAAAAACTTGAGTGGTCCGAGATCCTTCATTTTAAAACACGAAGCCAAATAAGCTTTAAAACTTTCTGTTACTTCCTTGGTACTGCCTGATATTATCAAATCATCGACGTAGATCAGGACATTCAGAATCGTTGAATCTTTCTTGTATGTGAACAGCGAATAATCAGACAGGGACTGCTTGAATCCATACTTCTTCAGTGCTGTAGAGAACTTTTCAAACCAACATCGGGGTGCTTGCTTGAGTCCATATAGAGATTTTTGCAGACGACAAACTTTATTTGTGGAAGAACGAAATCCCGGTGGAGGTTTCATATACACTTCCTCCTTCAAATCTCCATGCAAAAAGGCATTATGAACGTCCATCTGATGAACATCCCATCCTTTGCTTGTTGCAACTTGCAAGAACAATCGAACCGTGCTCATTTTTGCCACAGGAGCAAAAGTTTCACCATAATCAACACCTTCAATCTGTTTATTACCAAGGACCACAAGTCTAGCTTTGTACCTTTCAATTGTGTCGTCTGAGTTGTATTTGATCTTAAAAACCCATTGGCATCCAATAGCTACTTTTCCTGGTGGTAAGTCTTCCAATGTCCAAGTCTCGTTGTCTTCTAAGGCCACATACTCTGTTCCGATCGCTCCTCTCCATCTTTTATCGCGAACAGCTTCGCGATATGTCTTTGGCTCAACTGATGTCGCTACCGCAACCATGTATGCTTGATGAGAAGGAGAAAAACGATTACTGTTCACGTATTCTTCAATCGGGTAGAGAACAGTGTGATTTGTGCAAGTTGATTTCTCTGGTTGCACAATTGCAGAATTGGTGACAAATTGCTTCAATTTCACTGATGGCACTTTGGAACGATGCCCACGACCTAGTTGTTCATGTGGTGGTGCGTCTGCAATTGTCGATGGGGCCGGTGGAGGATTCAGAGAGACAGTGGTCGGCTGTGGCTGAGTCAAAGATGATGTTGTCGTATTTTCAGTTGTTACAGACGTAACGGCTTGTGGTTGCGTCGTATTTTCAGGATTGGGTTCAGCAGCAGCCTCTGGAATATGAGTATTTGTTGGGCCGTGCACTGGGCTTTGCAACACAAGAGATTCCAAGTCTGGGCCTGACGAGATTGGAGCCCAAAGATTCATCCATGTCTCATTATTTTCATCGTCTTCATCATAGCGTGGGTTTGAGACAATGAATGGGAAGTCGTTTTCACAGAACACAACATCACGAGACACAATGAATTCATCTTTCTCTACATCGTACAAACGCCATCCTTTTTTACCTTGAGGATATCCGAGGAAGACACACTTACGACTCCGGGACACAAACTTATCGCCTCCATGTTTTTGATTGTGAGCCCAACACAAGCTCCCAAAAACACGTAAGTGGTTATACGAAGGAGCACAACTAAACAACTTTTCGTAAGGTGCCATTCCTTGCAAAACAGAACTTGGAGTACGATTGATAAGATAAGCAGCCGTCAACACACACTCGCCCCAAAACCGTATAGGTACATTCGACTGAAATCGCAGAGCACGAGCAACATTGAGGATGTGTCTGTGTTTTCTTTCTGCTCTTCCATTTTGCTGTGGCGTTCCAACACAAGAAGTTTCATGCTCAATTCCTTTCTCTCGAAAGTATGACGTTAGACACAAAAATTTTGTGCCGTTATCGCTTCGAACTTTCTTCACTTTCTTATCAAACTGCCTCGACACCAAAGCAACAAAATTCTTAAGGTGAAGAGCTGTTTCTGATTTCTCGTTAAGAAGGAACAACCATACTCCGCGCGTGTAGTCATCAACAACAGTAAGAAAATATCGAGCTCCGCTGTGTGTAGGAGTTCTATATGGACCCCAAACATCGCAATGAATCAATTGAAAAGCTTCAACCGTTTTATTCAAACTTATTGGAAAACAATTACGAGTTTGTTTTGCGCGGAGACATACTTCACACGCGTTATTCGAAATCTTAGATGAATCAGAGAAAGACAAACTAGAAACCAATTCAACTGCTTTGGAAGAAGCGTGACCCATCCGTTGATGCCACAAATCAAAAGAAGCCATAGACTGTGCATACACTGCGTTAGCTGCTTCTAAGCGACACAAACGAAAGGTTCCTGATTCACGCTTACCCGCTCCAATCACCATCCTCGAAGTGCGGTCCTGCACCACAAGAAAGTGATCAGCCATTTGTACCACACACTGATTCTCATCCATCAACTGTCCAACAAATATCAGGTCTGAACACAACCCCTCAACATAAAAAACCGACTGTAACTTCAGATGAGATCCTAGAGAAACCGTTCCTTCTACAACTGAAACTCGTTCCCTACCATCAGCCAATATTATCATCACTGGACTCATATCTTTGACATCAGACAAATATTCCAAGTTTCCAGTCAAATGATGAGACGCACCGGTATCAAAAATCCAGTGAGGATCAGAAATCTTACCAGAGAGACGGTCAGTATTGTTTGTTCTGTTTGCGTTCAACAGACTCATGATCCCACGCCACTGATCATCACTCAATCCAGCAACTCCGTCTCTGTCCTTGTCTGTGATGACATGATTAGCAGGATCAAAATTTGTTGGAGGACTCACGTGAACAGCATTGGCGTATGAGGCACCTCCACGACCTCTCACATTCGTTCCACCACGACCACGCCCTGGAGCAGATCTTGACCTTGGCCTATCACCCCACCATTCAGGATATCCAATAACCGCATAGCAGCTGTCAGAAGAGTGACCCGCCCGGTTACAATGTTTGCACACCACTGCTTTATCTTTTTCATCACGACGAGAATGCAGTCGTGCCTGAACTGCAAATGCTGCCACGTCCTGTTGATCTTCCACGCTCTTCATTCCATTTCGAACCATGTCTTCTTCCTGGCGCACTATGTTGTACACCTCTTCCATCGGTTGAACGGGTACACGAGAAACCAAGCTTGATCTGACGGTACGGTAAATGCTGTCATCAAGACCAAACAAGAACTGATGCACCTTATCTTCTTCGTGATCCTTCTCCTCGATCGTGCCGAGATCACACTCGCATTTTCCGCACTTACACACACGCAAAGGTCTGTAAGCAGACATACTATCCTAGATTCGGTTCAGTTTACCAAAGTATGTTTCAATCGCAAGACCCTTTTGCTTGTAACCAGCAAGCTCAGCCTTGATCTGCTAGATTCTTGGTCCATTCGTCCCCGCGAATCTCTTCCTCAAATGATCCCATAGATCTTTAGCAACGTCCCTGTGAGAAATGTTAGAACGAAGCACGGGATCAATGGTCATCTTGATCCAAGACACCAAAAGCGCTTGAATCGTCCACCAATCATCAAGATCAGGAGATCCTTCCTCCGGTCGTGGAATAGAGCCGTCCAAAAAACCAAACTTCTTGCGAGAAGACAAGGCTGTTTTTATTCCACATGCCCACTCGTCATAGTTTGTCCCTTTCAGCAGTGGGTGTGAGATCACAGCTCCCGGATTATCCGCTGCCGTCAAGTCGTAAGGAGAAATGGTTCTTCGGACCTCCATCGTCGTCGTTGTCGGGTTCGCAGTCGTGTTGTTCGTGTTCTCAGCCATTGTTGAGAGCCGGATTCGGTCTTTTTAAAAAAATCAAAGAGAATCAGAGTGATTCAGGCTCTGATACCATAAAGAGGATTGAACAAGATTTTCTGTGTATTCATGAGTTCATCCAGAGTACAAATATATATTGAAACTATGCATCACGAGTTTCCTAAAGCAGTGAATATTAACAATAAATACACAATCAATCGAATCCCTGATGATGAGTGAGTGAACGTGATGGAGAAGGTATAACCATATCTCATTATTTTGGTCATTGTACACTTCCTTAGGTTAATTAAGGGGGGGGGGGTACTGAATAAGAAATTTGAAGTGATTTGATTTTTAATGAGTTTTTAGATGATTATAGGTGAATTGGAGAATTTATGATGATTTTTGTTAAAACACTCTAAATTCTTATCTAAAACTATATTTAGATTTTTATTTTTATAACTAACAAACTACTCTCAAACACTTTAGAAAAAATTAAAGCACTCTAAAATCTCCAATTTAAATTTTGCTCAATAACAGTGAATTTCAGAGTATTTTATGAAATGACAAGTTCAATAATACGAGATTTTAAAATGTTTTTTTAGGGTGGGGTTTTTAATTTAATTTGACTTTTAAAAAAAAATTGGCTAAGAAACGACTCTCAAATCTCTTATTTAAGAGACGGTTCTTAGGTTTTTTTAGTTACAAGTTAAAAACGTTTCTTAGAAAAGTTAAGAACCATTGCTAAAAAATCTCTAATAAACATCCCCTTAAAACCTTTTTTATCGATCTTATGAAGTAGAATCGTCTCTTAAAGTCATCATTCTTATTTTACTGTGGACTTCAGCGGTTGGTGAGAAGATGACTAGAGTTGGCATCGTTAACCAAACTTAAGCCATGTTTACTTTGGCTGAGGTGACAACTAAATTATACAAGTTGGAAACTATAAAGAGACTATGTTTATCAAATCATTTGTACAGTTGACCATCAAATCATTTATACAACTAGCATTTCATATCACATTTTAAATTTCAGTCACTTTTTAACCTAAATATGTTTAGCTATCAAAATGACTATATAAAATAATCTGTTTGTTAGTTTGTTGTCGACGAGTTATTTTCTTACGAAAACTATCATATAGCATCAGATCCCTACCAAACTATGATCTAGTGTCAAATCTCCATGATTTGAAAGTTATAAACGCATTTCTCCACGAATTAACAATTTTGAATGTATTTCTCCCCAAACCGATATTTCGAAACTTAATTACTCATAGACTATAGTTTTAATTGGTTTATTATTAACCAAATACTTTAAACCGGCTAAACCAAATAAAAATCCATTTTTAAACAATTTTTATTAAAGAATATTGTTTCTCTTCTTATAGAAATTTCAAAATATAATTTTTTTGAACTTTAAGGAAATTTTAGGTTTATATTTTTTTGTTTTCCGAAATTTAAAATAAATAAAAATTACATCAAGATTTCACTTTTATAAAGTTTAATAAAATCAAAATGAACAAAAAAACTTGTTAAATTTGTGTTTTTGAAATATGAAAAAAACAAATTTTGATAAAATATATGTCAAAATCTAATTTTGTTGAATTTTGACGAGAATCAATATTTTATCAATAGATTTTTGACATATATTTTAACAATTACATCAAGATTTTATTTTACAAAATTTAATAAAATTACAATGAACAAATACGCTTATTAAAAAATTGATTCTCGTCAAAATTCAATTTTTATTTCAAATTTCAAAAAAACAAAAATTTAACAAGCATATTTGTTAATTGTGATTTTATTAAACTTTATAAAAATTAAATCTTGATGTAAATTTTTTTTATTTTAAATTTCAGAAAACAGAAAAATATAAACCTACAACTTCCTTGAAGTTCAAAAAATCTATATTTTGAAATTTCAACAAGAAGAGAAACAATATTCTTTAATAGAAATTGTTTAAAATGAATTTTGGTTTGGTTTAGTAGGTTTAAACTATTTGGTTAATAATAAACCAATTAAAACCATGGTCTATGAGTAATTAACTTTCGAAGTATCGGTTCGGGGAGAAATACATTCAAAATTTTTAATTAATGGAAAAATACGTTTATAACTTTCAAATCATGGAGATTTGACACTAAGTCATAGTTTTGTGGGAATCTGATGCTATATAAAAATTCTCGTTGGAAAATAGCTCGTCGACCCAATTGAGTTTAAATGTGTACATGCACTATTTGTATTAACATGGTTTTGAATTTTGGTAACAATGTTTTCTTTTCCGTTTGATTTGACTTCTTACCTCAACTACAAGTCAATATTATTCTAATTAAAAGAATTTATCTATTAATTCTTGAAAGCTCAAAAGATCTTTTATTATAGGAAATTGCATTGTATAGCGTTCAAACATTTATAATTTACTGCATGACTAAAAAAAAGTTGACTATGATATTCAACATAATTTCTATCTTATATACCAAAGTACCATTTATATCTACCGGTTCAACTTATTCAACTTATTATGTCTATTTTTTGTTTGAGTTTCAAAATTTTATTGACTAATGATACTATTGCCAGATTTCTTTGCACTTGAAGTCAAATCAATCCCAAACTGAAATGTGACTTTTTTATTGATCTTTATTAGTGAAGGTAATTCTTTAGATCACTTATAATCCTTTGTTAGATTATCAACGTCGTTACCAATAAGATTCTATGATTGATTATCACCATTGATGATTAGTGTCGTATGTGTGCTGTTTTCATACTCTGTGTGTTGACTTCAATTATGTTTTATTCTTAGAAGAGCATTGTCATGTCTGGAAAAAAGAACAAGATAAAGAAGATGAACTCGCAGACTATATTTTCATTGAAATAGAATAATCTGTTATATTTTCAGATTTTTTACTTCTCTTTTTGTCATTTTGTGATTGATTATAATATAACATTTATTTCATGCGGATGTTGGACAAATGTTACAAAGATCAATAACATTTGTTTTTTAATACGAGTTGGGTATGGTTTAGTATATAAGGTTATGAGTGTGGTTGGAGTCATATACTACTTCGACGATATATAATATAACACTCGGGTACATATGTATACGGTCTAAAAATGTATGACGTGGAGGACATTACGTGATATAATAGTAAACAATAGTGTTTAACTGTTGACTCACCGACTATACTATATTCAGCAATATAAAGTTTAGTGAATAAAAATGTGATTTTATAGTGAATAAGCATGTATTATGTTTTCAAGTTGTATCATTGATATAAATATTGATTTATGCGTTAACTGCACCAACACAAATAAATTTCAATTTTGTCATTTCGTTAACCATTCACACGAATGATTTCACAAGTTTGTTCTACTTTTCACTTTATATAGTATAATTTAATATTAAAAATATTATATATTATTTCAGATTTTAATTTTATGTAAAAGATCATAACTATATATTATAATTTATATTTGGGTTTGGTTTTAGTGGTTGGGATTCAAGATTTAGTAAATAAACATAAAATAAAACATATATAGTCAGTAAATAAAAAAATTGGAAGACTTTCAAACAATAAATAGAATTCAATATAAAAAAGGTAAGTTAACAAAAATAAAACATTACATATAAATTAACTTAATATCTATAGCATTTTTCAATTTAACGTATAATTTAATAAAATGCAAGACTTTAAACAATATTTCTTTTTGTTATTTCTGAAAATGTAAATTACCAAATATTTTTTTTATTTTGAAATAAAATATAAAAAATATAAAAAGTCAAACACATTATATATAAGTTACTTAACGTTAAACTGTTTTTGCAAATTTCACATAATTAAATAAAAAATAATTATTAAATAAAATTAAAAGATTTCCAAACAATAAAATATAATTTAATATCAATAAAGCAAGTTAACAAAAGTAAAACTCTATTCATAAATTAACTTAATAATTATAATATATTCGAAATTTAACATAAAAAATAATGCAAGACTTTCAAACATTTATAATTATATAAATTTAAAACACATGATTTTAAATTTTAGGTAATGTTATTGAAAATCTTTTAGAATAACATATACTATGTTATAAATTATTGATAATGTCTACATATTATTTTAAAACACCAAACCATATACCAAATCATTTTTTATTTTCTATTTTTAAAAATATCAATATTACGGAAAAATATTAAAAATAAATTTAAATCAATATAAGAATCTAAACTTAAAAATATAAAGTATGATATATAATTTACTTAATGTTTAATTATTTTTAAATTAACATAAAATAACTAACAAAGGTAATTATTAAATAAAAATTGGAAGACTTTCAAACAATTATAACTATATAAATTCAAACTACGGAACTTTTAAAGTTTAGGTTATATGATATTGAAAATAACAAATAACATATACTATATATATGTTGATGCAAATTTTAAAGTTTATGTTTTATGCTATTGCAAACATTTACAAATAACATATACTCTATATAATTTTATAAATCACTGATTTTCAACATTATTTGATATAAAGTAAACCTTTGAAAATTTTCCATACAATTAATTAAAAATAATCTTAAACAATACATGAGTTTCAAATAATAAAGAATCTATGAACTGAAAGTATATATGATTTCAAAAATGAAGCTCTGTATTATTTAATGTGTTCAAATAGAATTTACTATATCATTGTTAATATGCCAAATTAACATCTTAATTTGATATTTTAAAATATTTAAAATCAAAAAAATTATTTCTTTCAAAATAAAATGAAAATCAAATAAACTAAGAAAAAATATTTATTAAAATAATTAACTTATATAAACTAAATATTTGAAACGAAACATACAATTTAAATAGCCAAAAGAACAAATTTTAAACACACTATAATATTATACATACATTTAAATAATTAAATAAAAGTACTTCAAATACATATATGTACACAATAAAAGTATATAATAGTCCCTTCATTTTAAAATTTGGTAAATACAAAGCAAAATTTAGCATTGTGCATATGAATTAATCTTTAGGGAATTTGTCAAATATGGCTCAAAACTTGATTTTAAATGCAAAGTGTACCAAAACATCAATCAAATGCAAAAATAACACAATAGCCTTGTGAAATTACAACCAGTCTCTAATGACCAAACAAAAAAACCAGAATTTATTTTATGTATATAACCCTGGAAAGTCTTCTGAGTCTTTTGGGTTTGTGGAAGGCATCTCGAAGACTTCCACAATGTGTCGTCTGGTATAGTTGATCTTAAAAATAATTTATAAATTTTATAAAAAATATTTTTCAGGGGAAAAAATTGAAAGCATGTAATTATAAATATTTTTTAAATGATATAAATTAATATTTACTAAAATTTCATTATTTTCAACATAGATGAGTGAATGTAGTAAGTCATGGTATTATTTGGTTTAAGGTTTGGTAAAATATGTTGTAGTATTGTTTGTATTTTTAGGGTTTAGTTTTGTGAAAGCTCAAATTTTTGTTTGAAAAATTATTTTTACCTATTTGTGTTTATTTCTGTGTATATTAAACATTGTTAAGTTAAATTTGATTTTAATGAAGTTTTTAGTTAGTTAATCAAGTTTAGGGTTTATTTAAAAAGTAATCTCACTAAACCTTACATGCAAGTCTTCCAGTATATGAATTTAGAATAATACGTTGGGTTTGTGTTTGAGATGTTGGTTTTAAATTATTTTGCAGACCGAAAAATGAATTTACCATAACTATCCCATATGATGTATACACTAGGGGAAAAGCTCATTCCCGTCAAAAGCATATCTTATCATATAGATGATTCGAAATTGCTTACTGCTGTAAGGGCATCTCTACGTGATGACAAATATGAGGAGCTGACGGACTCATAGTTGGGAGTGTTCATAAAATTCAAGGAGCTAAATTTTGGATGAGCATCAAGGCTGGTACATTATATCCTCAATTTCCAGCTTGACATTAAGAAGAAGTATGAGATTTGGAGTCTCGTTGGTCTAGAGCCAGTGAGGTTTTCGCTGATATAGTTTGAACACCTCACTGGTTTGAACTGCGATTACTTCGAGGACCTGGAAAATCCGAGGTGTGAGGTGACGAAGGAGATGGCTTCTTTATGGGAGATGATGGGAGTTGATGTCGATGCTGGTCCAACTTCTGAGCAGAATAGCAGCATGTCAGAGATGTGAAGATTGGACTCGGGATGATCGCATGCGGCTCGGATACCTTGCCATATTCACTGGATTCATTGAAGGGAGAAAGTACTCAACATCTACAAGGGCTAATCTTGCAAGGCTAGTGATGGATTTGGATGAATTTGAAAATTATCCATGGAGGAGAGAGGCGTTCAAGGTGCTGGTGGACTCTCAGGGGAAAAGATTTGACAAATAGTTACACTGTTGATGGGTTTGTACAGGTTATCAAGGTGTATGTCTACTATGCTCTGTCAGAATTGGCTGTCAATTATGGGAATCCCATACCAAATAGACCCTCTCCACGGCTGATGGCTTACAAGGGTGGCAAATGATGCATATGTTTTAAAGTGGCCATCAACCGACATGTATTCAAACGTCACTCCCTAAGACTTCGCAAAAGACTTATAGTCTTCCAAAAGGCTTAACGATAAGTCTTCTGAGTAGTCTTTTTCTTAAAGACTACATGTAGGTCGTCTAGTTAAAATTAAATATTTAAATTTTATTTTCTAATTGCAAAAGTAATCTTAAACGAGTTACATATAAATCGTCTAGTATCAAATATTAAAGTTATTTTTTTATCTAGACGTGTAAGTCGTCTGAAAAACTCAAATTTCTGACACAATTTGGTCAAATGCAAAATTAACTTTTTTTTATCTTAGACGACTTATCGGGAGGTTTTCTCTAGTATTTTCGAGATTTTTTTTGTTAACAAAGAAAACTAACATCTGCATTGATCTGACGACTTTTATGTAAGTCTCGAGTATCTTAGTCAATTGCAAAACTAACATTTGCATTGATTAGACGACTTCTATGTAAGTCTTCTACGTTCAGACGACTTACACGAAAGTCGTTTAGGCGAACACATCTAGAAAAAAATTGAATTCATACTTTAAATTAGTGAGATAACTTCTTTGGCACACAGAACTCTTCTCCAAGTGCACATAAGCTAAAAGAAAGCGACCCACTAAGAATCGTAAGCTTGAATTAAAATCTTAAATTTTTAAGATGATTATAGAGAGAAAGTGAAAAAGATTTAGTTTTTGAGTATAAGAAATGAGATAAGAGGATTGAAAATCGAATTTTAGGTGCAGTAAGAGCTTCAAATTATTTTTTTTTCATGGTGGTTGGTGTATTGAAGGCAATGACATTATTGTAAATACTTGATGAAGATGAGGATGATAGAGTAAAATATTTATTTTCGAAAAAGTAATGGCACTTTCGTGAATAATCAGGACTTTTGGGGTGAATAAGGCAAATGAAAATTTCAAAAAAAATCATGAGTTAGTTTTGTGTTTGACTTTAAGTTTTGGGGAATTTGCCAAATATGACTCAAAACTTAATTTTAAATGCAAAAGTGTAACCCAACTCAAATCAAATGCAAAAGTAACTCAAAAAGCTAGTGAAACTACAAACATTCCGTCATGACTAAATAAAAAGCAGTATTGTAGTTTACTATTATAAATTTTCGAGTGAGAAGACTTTCACGGAAATCTTCTCATGGTGTAGATCTTAAAAATAATTTAAAATTTTATAAAAAAAATATTTTGATTAGTAAAAAATCATAATATTGTAATTATAGACTTTTGGGGTAACTATGTTATAGTATTGTATGTGTTTTAGGGTTAGATTGTGGTATCTTAATTTTTTTTCCAAAAACTAAATTTGACTTATATGTGTTTAGTTATATATTTATTAAACACTTTATAAGTTTATTTTAAGTTTAATAAAGTTTTTGTATGTGATTTAGTAATATATGGATTTTGAAGTTTTGGAAGACTTAAATTTTCGAAGATATAATGCACTAGAAGACTTACAAGAAGACTTAATTACCATTTCCCGCTTAAAATTTTAGAAGAATTTAGGTTTTACCCTTATTGTTGAGTCTTTCAGTGAAAGTCTTAAGTCTTCCATAAAATCTAGTGTATTAGATCTTAATAATAATTTAATAATTTCGTAAAAAATATTTTGGCTGGAGAAAATCCTAATCATCTAAATATAAACATGTTAAGTGATATAAATTTTTATTTTAAAGTTTAATTAAGTTTTATGAATTGTTTGTTTCTAATTAGTTAGTTATTTTGAGTTTAGGGTATATGTGGCTTAAGTGTTCCAACAAATAATTCACTAGAAGACTTCCGCGTAAATCTTCTAGGCGAATAGTAAACTTAGGGTCAAGAAGACTTTCAATTTAGTATTCGAGGAGTTATTCTATTAGAAAACTTACTTGAAAGTCTTCTAAATCAAAAATATTTAATTTTATTGGAATTTTTGTCTTCTTATATAAAAACAATTTACACATTATCTCTCTTCTTCTCAAATGACTGCAACAAAATGTAATTTTCTCATTCTAAAAACTCCAAAACCTCTCTTTAATTTGTTTGAACTTAAAAAACCAAACTTTATATCAATTTCTTATTTTTATCTCATGTTTCCCACTTATTGATTTTGTTTTTGCAGATTTTTCATCACATGGTTCTCATCTTCTACTTCTTTAAAGGTAGATCTATAAATCATATTTTATCATTTGGTAACTTCTTGTTGTTTAAAGTTTTTAACTTTTGAAAACTCTTTTTGTTGTTTAAGTGTTTACCTTATTTTTGAAGTTTTTCAATGTTTTGAAGTCAATTGAATGCTTTTGAATATGCATGTTTTTAAGATGTGAGACGACTTGGAAGATTTTCATGGAAGTCTTCCTTTGTAAATTTTCAATTGCAAAAATGACATGAATGGAAGACTTCCAAAGAAGTCTTCTCAGAAGACTTCCAAGGAAATCTTCTCGGAAGACTTTACTTTCACAAATGTCTTCTCTTGGAAGACTTTCACAAAAGTATTCTACGATAATGTATAATAAACCTTCATTTTCTTAAAATTTAAAATGACTTTTTAAAATTTTATTGTTAATTTATGTGTTTTAAACAATATTTGGGGTACTGAATGAAATTCATAACTTTATTGGTGATAATTTAAATGTTATTAAATATATTTATTAATGAAGTCTTCTGGATTAAATTTTTGACCTTTATTTCTTTGTTTGCTAATGTTCTCTAATTTTGAATGCTGAAAATATCTATGTCAACGAGAAGATGAGTATGAGCGGTGGCCTTCATGTTTGGAGCAAATTGCATTAGCAAATCCGGATTCTATTACTAGTATAGAAATTGATGCTCATAATATATTTAACTATTTACGTAACATTTGATATTTAGTGAATTTAATTAAGTTTTCTTGAGAAGTATTCTCCCTTATCCGTAGTAAATTTGACTATTTTTTGTGTTATTGTGTTTTGCTATTGAATTCAATAGCACAATAACACAATAACACAAATTCTGGAACTGTTTGTCTAGAGGACATGCGGCCAAGCGTCCAGCCATCGCTCCACGTGTCCATGCTTTGGGAGAGACTAATGGGGCTGAACCGATAATTAGTATGTACTCTTACCATATTTATTTGAGCTTCTGGTTTCTTTTGTGGTTATCATGTGTAGTTAGTTAAAATATCGTGTAGGATTGGTTTTGGTTATACGTGAGTCAGCTCACACTTTATTTGACATGGGAGCTTCGCACAGCTTCGTGAGTCCACGTTTGGTCAAATCTTGAACTTTTCAAGGTGTCTTTGAACCAAAGACTAAGCAAATTCAGACGGCTAGCGTAGAGAGTTTGGGAGCCGTTGGCGTTCATCGAGATGTACCAGTTATACTTGGAGGGATCAAATTCGTTGGAGACTTGGTGGAGATGGGGCTAAATTACTATGATGTTATCCTTGGGATGGATTGGCTGACATGTCATCAAGTTGTGCTGGATTTTCCGAGGGCAAGAGTTCATATTCCTAAGGCATATTGGAGGATTACATTTCAGGGTATTCAGACACACCTGGGAGTTTCTATAATATCTATGTTGGGTGCTAAGGAGCTATTGGAGAGAGGAGCAGAGGGATACTTAGCTACCACTGCGATGGTTGAGGAAGATGGATAACATGAGCTACAGAATGTTCCAGTGGTCGCGGAGTATGAGGATGTATTTGAGGCCTTGAAGGGGCCACCGCGAGCTAGAAGAGATGTATTTATGATCGAGTTGAAGCCAGGGACAGCTCCAGTTTCACGAGCACCTTACCGTTTAGCGGCAACAGAAATGGCAGAGCTGAAAAAGTAGTTGGATGAGCTATTGGATAAGGGTTTTATTAGACCAAGTACTTTACCTTGGGGAACACTGGTATTATTTGTGAAGAAGAAAGATGGAAGTTTCAGACTTTGTATCGACTACAGAGGCTTGAACAATGTGACCATCAAGAATAAGTATCCGCTACAATGTATTGATGATTTGTTTGATTAGTTGTAGGGAGCTTCATGGTTTTCTAAGATTGACTTGGCATTATGGTATCACCAGATTGCTATAGTTGATCAGGATGTGCGGAAGACGTCTTTTCGTACACGTTGTGGAAATTATGAATTTTTAGTGATGCCATTTTGGTTGACGAACGCATCGGCATCATTTATGAAGCTCATGAATGACGTGTTTCGCGAGCACTTGGATAAGTGTGTGGTTGTCTTCACTGATGATATCTTGATCTATTCTCGGAGCAGAGATGAGCACACAGAGCATTTGCGGATTATGTTGGATAAGCTCAGGGAGCATCAATTTTTTGCTAAGTTGAGTAAGTGTAGCTTCTAGCAGAGGAAGATTGGATTTTTTGGGTCACGTGTTCTCTGAAGCAGGAGTTGCAGTAGATGCGAAAAAGATTATTGCAATATCTGAGTGGCATACACCTAGGAGTGCTACTGAGATTCATAGTTTTTTGGGATTAACATGATACTATAGGAAGTTTGTCAAGGATTTTGTCAGTATCGCCAAACCGATGACACAATTAACAGGCAAGGACGTCAAGTTTGTTTGGACATATGTTTGTTCAAAGAGTTTCACCGAGCTGAAATGACAGTTGACGACAACACCAATTTTGGTACTACCTAGACCCGAGATACCATGTGAGGTTTATACAGATGCATTATGTACTAGTCTAAGATGTGTATTGATGCAAGGTTATGTCATTGCATATGCATCACGTCAACTGAGACCTCACGAGGGTAATTACCCTACTCATGACTTGGAATTGGCAGCAGTTGTACTACGCTGAAAATTTGGAGGTCGTATTTTTATGGAGAGAAGGTGCAGATTTTCACTGACCACTAGAGTCTAAAGTATATTTTTACGCAGGCATACCAAAATTTGAGACAACGTAGATGGATGGAGTTGTTAGCAGATTACAACTTGGATGTCACTTATCATCCGGGTAAGGCCAATCAAGTGGCAGATGCCTTAAGCAGGCGAAGGAGCGATGTTTCAGGAACCAAGGAGGTTCAAGAACTGACTCGGACACTTGCTAGTCTCAGACTGTGTGTAGTTACTACTGAGAGGGAGATAACTGGTCTTGAGGCCTTAGAACAAGCAAATTTATTGTGGAGGATACGAAAAGCTCAGGATCATGATGAGGATTTGGTTAAGTAGTTGTAGATCGAGAGTATTGGATACCATACAACTTCGAGTGGGATGTACATGTATCGGAACCGAGTTTGTGTGTCAGACGATAAATCGTTAAGGAAGGAGATTTTACAGCAAGCACACCACTCGCGTTTTTCTATCCATCCGGGAAGTACTAAGATGTACATGGACATGAAGTGCTATTATCATTGGCCTGGTATGAAGAAAGACGTTGCTACATTTATATCGCAGTGTCAGACGTGTCAAATGATTAAGGCTGAGCATCAGGTGCCTAGTGGGTTATTGCATAATTTATCACTTCTCCACATTTTTAAGGTGAGGGTCTATTCCATAAATTCCGTTACTAGTGTAAAATTCTTTCTATCGTAGTTTTGATTTCGAAGCATGATCCGTCTGTTTGAATTGAGTCTGTTTGAGTCATGATTGGTAGTTAGTACATTCAATGTAAACCGGAACTAGGGGTCTAGAGGATTCAACTTTGTCTGGATTGTATGATATTAATTGATGATAAATATATAAATGTATATATATATAGATATAAAGTAGGGACTATGTGGTGGGCGGGGGTTCGGGGAGTCCGAGTTATCGACGCAGATGTGGAGGGCGGGGTTCAGAGACGTCTGGACTATCGACGCATATTGTGTGGTGCGTGGTGCAGAGACATTTGCATTCGACGCCGATGTGGTGGGCGGGGGTACAGAGATAGAATGTACTATCGACGCAGAGTATGTATATCCTTATGAGGAAATGCGGGGTGTATGGTTTAGCTATATGTTATCATCGCATTGTGTTTTTGTGTGATGCTCTAGGCGTCGTGATTGTTCATGTTAGAGCTAAACTTCCACAGTGAGAGTTCTATTTACTTATTCAGTGGTTTGCGTGTCTAGTATCTCATACCTCACTGAGTGACTCCTCTGTTACTCACCCCTCTTTTGTTTCCCCCTTTCAGATTAGACTGACGATCAAGAGTGATCATTTTGGACTGGTGCTTTTGGCGTTCTTTATCTTTCTTTTTCAGACTTATGGATTTACGGTTTATCGATGTTTATTCGCACTATTTATATTTATTGGAGTTATGGTGTTTTAAGACGATTTATGAAAATTAATAAATGGAATTTTCAGAGTTTATTATTTATTTTATTATTTCAAAAATACGAGTTTTACAAAAACATTGCAAAATCTATATGTTTTAAAAAAAATATGATTAATATAAACACATTTACATGTACAAACAAAAAAAGTTTTAAATATTAGTTAATTTAAGTAGGAAAATAATAAAGCATATTTTGAATATAATTTCACATTATATAAACTATAAATATATTATTTTGAAATTATTATGAAATAGAACCAATTAGTAAAATAAATTTGTGCGTACTGCGAAATGAAAATCTAGTAAATATATAAAATTTAATAGACAAGATGATGAGTTGACAATAAAGTTTTGATTAGCATGGATTTCAAATGCCTTACTTGTATGTGCTCACTATTATTAGCAATGTTTTGATTAGAAGACAAAAACTACTGTAGCTTCGCATTAATAACATTTATAATAAAATAAATATATTATTATTTTCCAGTAACAAAATTGGAAAAGTTGGATTTTGACTTTTTTGGTAAAAGACATTTATTTAAAAAAACTAGCTTCTCTATGTTTTAGGAAATCTATTTTTCAAAAGAAACAAAAATGATTTTTGAATGAACAAAAACCAAAAACTATTCAAAAAGTTAGAAACAACTTAAAGCTCAAACAATGTGGCATCTCGTTACCTTGAAGTCTATTACTCCAAATAATGATTTTTTTTTCAAACTCCAAATAATGATATGAGCTAAAACCACAAGATTCATATGTTTTTTTTGTCGGCTCAAGACTCATATGCAACACGGGTTGTTATTACCTTTGTACCATATTAAATTGTTACTTTTCTACCAAATCTTACTTACTGTCTGCGACTCTGCGTGATTAGTAGCTAATAAAATTGTACCAGATTAAATGTTTACTTTTTCTACTAAATCTTGCATGATTGGTAGCAAAACAAACAGTGATATAAACACATCAGCGTAATTGTTTGTGGTAGCTACCAATCATATCAAATTAGTGGAGGGGGAAGAAACATAAACCCGCATGCCAGCATTTGAGTCAGACATTCAATCTTTGTGTTTCTTTTCAACTTAACAGCTCAAATGTACAGAGGGAAATGATGAGGTTTGGTTCGAACTCACTCACGCATACGTTATTTGGAAGTATGGGTTGGGGCAAGAGCCAAAGAGATGAATGAGTATCTCGTGTCTTCGTCGATTAAGTACATACCAAAATTAATTTTTTTGTCAAGTTTGGTAGGGGACCTACGAAACTTTTCACGCGTGCTCTCGCAATCCTACGGTCACCATCATGCCCGCATTGAACGGGAACCACTCAGATTGCTTCATCCAACGGCTCACACTCACCCGTGTTTGACTCTCTTCTGTCCCTCCTCTCACGCGTGTTCCCTCTTCCCTCTTTTCTTTTCTCCCATTATTTATTTTGTTTTATCAAAGTTCAAAACTTCTCTTAATTAAGTTTAGTTATTTTGCATTTCTATTTACAAAAATATTATATATAGTGATAAACATGTGTTACGCTATCCATGTTAACTTGGATTACAGCTTTGTTATAATGTTCTTTGAGCATCTCCAATGTATTACTCCATTTTAAAAGATAAAATGGAGTAATTTCAAAATGAAATTGTGTTTTACTCCAATGTATTACTCCATTTTCTACTCTAAAAAATATTCTAACTAAATTTTATTTTATATTTATTTAAACTCACATTTCATTTATACAATTTGCAGAATAGTCCATTTACTTTTTGTGACATTTCTATAAAATATAATATTAACTAAAATCAAATATTTACTATATAAATAAAATTACTTGATAAAGCTTAAAAAGAAATATAGTTACTACATTAAAAATTACATTACATCGCTTAAAAACAATAATACATCACTTAAGTTATACATTATCATTTTCATTAGTATATTTCTCCCACAAATGATCAACTAATGCATTTCGAAGTAAAAATGAGTTTTTTTATTTTTGATTTTTCTGAAACGGAAAAGAAACTCTTGGAATTTCATATTATATTTCCTACAATTTCGATCTCTGTAGACGGAATTTCTCTTTCAACCTCAATTGGTGCGTCAAAATCACGTTCATCCTCGATTATCATATTGTGTAAGATGATACATGTAGTCATAATATCATGGAGTACGTTTTTTTCAGAAACGAATAGGTCCTTTCACAATAGCAAACCTGAAAAACTCCAAATGCGCGTTCTACATCTTTCCTACATGCTTCTTGTTGCATAGCGAAATATTTTTTCTTTCGACTTATTGGCTCCTGAATAGTTTGGACTATAGTGGACCACTTTGGATATATACCATCAGCTAAATAATAGCCCAAGTTATATTCATTTCCTTGTATGTTATATGAACGGAAGGAGCAATACCTTGAGCAAGATTAGAGAAAAGATGGGAAGATTCCAAGACATTGATATCGTTGTTGGTGCTCGGCATTCCGAAGTATGCATGTCATATCCAAAGATCATAATCAACAATGGCTTCAAGAATTATCGTCGGTGATCCATTGCGACCTGCATATTCTCCCGCCCAAGCGGTTGGACAATTCTTTCATTGCCAGTGCATGCAGTCTAAGCTACCAAGCATTCCGGGAAAACCTTGCTTTTCACCAATGTGAAGAAGTCTAGCAACATCATTAGATGTTGGTGACCGTAAATATTGCGATGAATATATTTCTACTATTGCTCGACAAAACCTCTTCATGCTTTCGATTGCCGTTGATTATCCTATTTTTATGTACTCGTCGGTGGCATCCGCCGGAACACCATATGCTAGCATACGAAACACCGCTGTTATTTTTTCAAGGGATGATAATCCAAGTCTACCCATTGTATCCCTTCTTTGTGAGAAGTATATATCATGAGTTTCAACTGCCTCAATAATACACCGAAATAGAGGACGAGACATACAATATCTTCTGCGAAATATTGCATCATTGTAGTTCAGATTTTCTGCGAAGTAATCATTAAACAATCGACAATGTGAACTTTCTCGATCACGATGGATAAAAAAATGCCCTAGAACTGAGCCACCATGAATCGCCTAGTTGCTTTGTTGATGAAGAAAAAATTGAATCATCGAATTGTTATTACCAATAGAAATATGTATCATTTCTTCTTGATGATAAGACTATTGATGATTTCCATATATTCATCATCTTCAGAAGATGATGATGATGATGAACCAAGCAAATTTGGTATATTTCTGAAATTGAAATTCATTTAAAAAAGAGAAAATTTAGAAAGAACAAAGAACTACGTGTTTTTGGAATTGTAATGATCACTCTTAAAATCTAGTGATATTTATAGATATATGAAGATGACTTTTTATTTAAAATTGAAAATATAGAAACCAATAAAATTATGTTGTGTGTACGGGTGATAAAAGTATTTATGTGTAACTTTAAATTAATTGTATTTTAAGTGGTTAGTATTAATTGTGAGTAATAAATATTTTGAGCATATAAAACTGATAGACAACTGATACAACGTATAACATCTGAAAAATTACCAATCCAATTAGTAAACACAAACGTCTAACTGTTAATTTACAATGAATGCATGTTAATTAAGCAAACATATTAAATATTGTAAGAGAATTTATGTGTGTGCAATAGTTATTTAGCCAATGGTGAGCAAACATACTAAATATTGTAAGAGAATTTAAGAAAATTTTGTCAACTACCACTTGTGATCAATAAATATTTTGATCGGATAAAAAGTGAACACAAATATGTATATACTGAAGATGTGTAGAAGCTAAAACAAATATGTATATAGTGAACACATATGTAGTTGTTAGTTTATAATAAATGCATGCACTGGCCGCACAATAAATATTGTATGAGCATTTATGTGTTAGTGAAAGACCAATGAGAAATAATTGTGGAGAGATCTATAGATGAAATATGTTACGATTGAGACTAAGAGCATGTCCATCAATGGGCTCTTAGGGGGTTTTTAATCCAAAAAAGTGGTGGGTCCCACCACTTTTCCTAAGAACTCGTCTCTAAAAATCTCTAATTAAGAATTGTTACCCCACTGCCACGTGGCGGTTCACGATTAGTTTATTTTCATTTTTTAATTTTTTTTAAAAATTCAGAAAAGAAAAAAAATTTAAGAACCTATATAGGGTTCTTATGGATGGAGATGGTCTAATACACTAGTAGTTTTACACATCTATAAATACTAGTGTTATGCAACTCTATTTTTATTAAAAACATCAACCATTTCATCATTTTTCACTCTAAATTTTTAGAAAAATGTCTATTCGTTTCAAAGCTATTCTCAAGAAGAAGATAAATTGCCCTGTCAAGTTTATATGAATATTTCTCAAGATCCAATAAAAGGCGTTTATCAATCATCCGATCAGTTTTGGTCTCGTGTGATGCAAGCTTATGAAAATGGAAAATATACAAGTTGGGTTGAACGTACGAAAAGGTCTATGCAGTCTAGAGTTCAAACTATTGAAAAGGCAACAAAGAAACTCCATGCATGCATCAAACAATGTGAAACTAGACACCAAAGTGGTGTTTCAAATGGTGATATTGTAAGTATTTTTAAAATAATTTGTCAATTATACTTATCTTTGTTTAAGTAATTTTTTTTAATGATGCATAGTTTAATCAGGCAAAGTTAATGCTAAGGGAAGATCCACAATTCAAAATTGGTTGGAAATTTGATCATGTTTGGAATATTCTTAAAGATTTTGAAAAATTCAATGGAGGTGCCTCAAAAAAAAGTGTCCAATTCATGTGGTTCCGAAGTGGAAACCGAAAATCCTACTATGGATTTTCCTACGCAAGCATCTCTAGATTTGTCTACATTTTCTTTGAATTCAAATCATGATGACAACATTATTGGCGGATCTCCTTCTCAAAGACCAAGGGGAATGAAAAAATCCAAACTAAAAAGAAAACTTAATGATCAAACATCGGCGATTATCAACAATTTGGAAGAAGGAAATAAACAACTTTTGGAGAGCCTAAAGCAGACAAATGCACAAAAAGAACATCATTTCGAGATTCAAAAGAAACATTATGCATTGAAAGAACTAAAAGAGGAAAACAAAATGTTATTTAAAAAAACTGTTATTTTTTTATTTGAATTCCGTACAAGATCCAAATATTCAGGCATATATTCAAGCTTAACAAGCACAAATTTTACAAAATCGAAGTCTTCAACAACAAGCTCAACAAGCTCCTCCTCCATCTACATCGTTTGGGTAGTATTTTGGTAATCTTGGTGGATCCGAAAATGGTTTACCGAATTATTAAGCAATTATTTTGTTGTAAAATTTAATTTATGTTATTGCTCTTTTATGGTACTTATTTTGTATTTTTATTTGTATGATCTTTTATGTTTTATATATTATGTTGCATAAAAATAGTTCATTAGATGATTATTTATATAACTAAGAAATATTAATAATATTATATATATAGTAAAATAATATTAATATACTTATTTATAATAATATTTCATTAAAAACAAAAATAGTTAAATTTGAGGGATCATTTTATAAATAAAAAAATTTAATTCCATTTTGGAGTAATGAGTTGGTTTACTCTATTTTTGGAGTAATCATGTCTATTACTCCATTTTGGAGCTAGATATGAAATGGGGTTGGAGATGATTTTACTGCAAAATAGAATTTCGAGTTGGATATGGAGTAGGGTTGGAGATTCTCTAACCAATCTTCTAGAATTCTCGTCTTAAACTGATTACTCTTATGCAATAGTTATCCGATTAGTTTTCCTTTCATCTGATTTTCAAGCATTTTACTATATAATTTATTAAATTAAAATTTCAACTAAAATCAATTTGTAAAATCATATAAAATATAATACAATCATTAAAATTATATTAATTAATTAATTTTGATTACAATGAATCGAAAACTCAAAAAATTCAAAATGGTAAATTTATTGTATATTATTTAAATTAAATAAAATTAGAAATAATAAAAAACTAATTTTGACAATTTTTTTATTTAATTTTTGATTTTCTAGTTAGGTGTGAGGTCTAACTTCACCGCTGAAATAGCATCTAAGGAATTTTTGAACTTTGGTTCTAACAAAATCTTTTACTTAGATAATAAAGTTTTAACCTTTTTTATTTGGAGGGGGAGGGAGGACAATATAAGTTAAATTAATTTATTAACGGCGTAGTGAATCTACTTACTTTCCAGATTTTATGTATTCTATAACGCGTAAAAAGACATCTTTTGTCCAAGATTTGATCTCGGATGAATCAAAATTAATAAGAGTGCAAAAAATTAATAATTCCGAAAAATCCAATAAAGTTGAGCCTCCTTGCTTATTTTTGTTTTAGAAAAAAAAAAAAACAAGTAGATTCACGCACACAAAGCGTGCTAGGAATTAATAAAAATTTGTTTCACATAAAATAAAATGAAAAAAAAACTTATAATCACACCCATATATATGTATGAAGGTGTTTAAAATGGGAGGGGACAAACCAAACAAAAACAAACAAACCGAACCAGAAAAAGAAGGCCACGCTCCCTGTCACTTAACTCCTATTGTCTCTCCTTCTCACCCTTTTTGATCCCCACACACTCCATCTCTCTCTAGATCTTCCCCTGCAACGTATTCCCTGTTTTTGATCAACCTTTCAGCTTAAGTTCCACGCAGATAGGGTTCATTTTTTACGCTTTAAAAAGGTTTTTGATTTCTACAGGTACGTATGATGTTTTTTGCTTAGGGTTTCGTTTATTATCTTATGTGTTTTTAGTCTGATGGTAATTGCTTTACTAGCTGTGTTACGGTTTAGTTTCTCAGGTGATCATTTACATCATTCCTGGAGTTAATTTCGATTTTATCTATTGATGTTCTGTGTGATTCTGTTTTCGTTTTCTGAAGAAACTATTCATGATGATTCTGTTGTTCTGTTCTGTTTTTGCTGTACGATCATAGGTATGGCAGTTTAGTGAGAAAAATAAAAAGAAATATTTCTCCTGGATCTGATGACTGATGTTAATGTCTTTGGTCATAGGTGCTGTGTTTACGGTACGCAGATGCATAAAAGTTGTAGTCTTTTGTTTTCTGGATCACGAATGAAACACCCTCTGTGTTTTTGGTTTCTCTGTTTTTTTCTTTCTTTCTTAGTATTATATATTTCTTGATTTTGCCTCGGTTTCAGTGCATTTCAACTTCCTATCTATGATTATTTTATGAATAGCATTGGTCCTAATTTTGTTTGTTTCTGCAGTTTTTTTATAAGAAGAGAAACTGACACTCAAAAACTGAAGGTAATAATAGTGGAAGAACCAAAGATGCCTTGGACATCCTTCTTCATGTTTTTCAACAGAACTTGCACTCGTCTCGTTGTCTTTTTCCTCGTCATTCTATAAAATTTCATCATCTTTTTCAGGTGAGTTAGTAGCTTCTGTCACATCTTGTGTTTATGTTATGCTGTTACCTTGTAGAGTCTTTAATTAAGAGTGTAGTTCCTTTTGTTAAAAAAATGTATAGTATGTTAGTTTCAACTGTAGGATCTGTCTTGTTGTTAAAACAATATATAGGTTCTTTAGTTTTGTACTAGACACAAAGTGTCTCACATTGGAAGTTGGAAGGGATCCTTCTTAATATATAAGATAGATGAGTCACTCCACTTATTACTAATTGGTTTTAAGTTAGAAGCCCATCTAGCTTAACATTTTGCCTCTGGATTCACCAATGTTCTCATTACCACCTTGTTTACAGCTTACAGTAGTTTAAAATACTAAACATCCCTTTCATGTTTTGCAGGCGTTGTTTTCAGGGAGTAGCTCTTTGTTGTTTGTGACTATTTCAGTGTTGAGAATGTGCATTGTTGGAAACAAGAAGGGAAACAGATCATTGAAGGAAATAGGAACTTTTATGATGACTACATGTTTCATTGCTAATTACCAATCCGTTCAAGTTTGCCAGGTACATTACATACACACATTGCCTCTCCCTTCATTTACTGCATTTCATAACTCCACATTTTCAAATGTTAAAGAAAGTTATAGCTTCTTAAAATTATGTTACCATTGAAAAATAAATGTATATCCCTGTTCTAATAGATGTTTGCTCTACATGTTTTGAATGTGTCTTATTTGGTAGCTCATGTTCAATCTTTCTTTTTTAACTCTTTGCAGGCAGAATATTTCAGACAGTTGCTTAAGCCTGTAACGTAGTCTGGTTCTGGAGTTTCCGAAAATTGGGTTTGTTTTTTGGCGGCTGTCTTCTTTTGATTTTGAAATAAGTTCTTGTGAGATATTAAGAGCTTGGTTTTCTGAAGACATCTGAACTCCGTGTAGCGGGGAAAGCCTCTGGTTTTGGGGTAAGAGCTCTGGTGGAGACTCTTCAGCAAGATAGCCATAACTTGATTTAGCATTTGGTTCCGTTGTCAACATAGTGTTTAGTAGTAACCGAGCAGCTCTGAAGCTTAACGAAGACAGATTTGGTAGTAGAGAATCAAGCAGCTCACAGTTTTCTTGAAGGTGTAGGACTTGTTTTTTCTTCCCCCCATTGTGTGTTCACATTTCTCTAAATGCAGAACAATCAGTATCCCTACTTCTCTGACGAAATGGGTGACGGAAACATGAACTTCCCGTATCCATCAGCGTCATCCTTTGATGCTTTGTTCCCACCATGTGCCAAGTTACCCTTCCATGGCGTTGAACTTCAACCCTCTCCGGTCTGTCCTAAGAACTTTGTCGTTTTCGACCAAACGTATGACCGCAGCCAAGTGATGTACCACCCTGAGCTGACACCTAGGCTCGTGAATTCCGGATTAGCTTCCACGTTTCAGAACGAGTATGTTGGGGGATGTTATGGTAACTATGGACAAGAAGTAGTAACATCCTCTTCTCACCAAGAAGATCCTAATGAGATTGATGCTCTCTTGAGCACAGATGAAGATTACGAAGATGATGATGAGGAGGATGGTGGTGACTCAGAAGAGGTCAGCAGCAGAGCTCATAACGCTTCAAGGGAGTATGTGAATACATCAGCTGAATCTTGGTGCTCAAGCTATGGATATAATAGCTCAACAAGGAAGCAGAGTTTATGTGGGAGTGCTAGTAGTTCTAACAATGGTGGGAAAGGAAGGAGAAAGATGAAGAAGATGATGGGAGTGTTGAGGAGAATAGTCCCTGGAGGAGAAGAGATGAATACAGCTTCTGTACTTGATGAAGCTGTTCAGTACCTCAAGTCACTTAAACTCGAAGCTCAGAAACTTGGCGTTGGACATTTCTCAAACCAATCTTGAATGCTTTGGTTCTTCCACTGCAACTGTTCTTGGGAAGTAAACAGGTCCAGCGCTATCGGGACCATTGTCTCTTTATGGTACTTCCACTCTCATGGGATCTACTTTGATCTTCTTATAATAGTACGTTTGATCTATTTATCTACATGTTGCGTTTTCTAGTATTTGGTTTGAGTATTGGATTTGTATGGTTAAATTTCACTGTAATCATAGCCAGGAGCTGTTACGATTTATGATTTGCTTTGCAACTTTGGTTACGTAAAGTATTTTGCTTCTTAAAACATTTGGTCTTCTGATACTTTACAAGTTCATCATAGATAGAAACATTGGAAGGGCCATCACTGTATTTCTGTCGGCTCAAGGACCCATCACTTCTTTTTTTTTTGTCAGCAGACACATCCTCGGGTTGTGCTGAAAAAGCGAACCGAAATTTAGTTATTTTGGTTTGGTTTCAGCTTCTCACTGGAAACCGATCGTTTGAATGCAAATATTTAATTTGTATTGGGATAGCTACGAACTGATCGGTTTAGATTTAGCCCTAATTTCACGTCTCCACTTTCATCTCAATCAATCTTCATATAACCACGGTTCAGATTATCTCATGCTGCACCGAATTATCTTAAACCCTTCACCAGGTTTTATAAGGAACAAAACCGCAGTATCTGTTTCTTGTAAACCGGTTTTGAGAATTTGACTCGATTTCTTTTTGTAAACCGGATTTGATCTGAGCCTCCACGATCTTGTCTCAATTCTCAGTGTTGACTTTCTCCAGAAAATTGAAGCTGAAGAACAGATTTCGCGACAACGTTGGTTCAATTGAGTTGTAGGAATAAAAAAATGGCGTCTTCATCGTCGTTCTGGAACATAGCTTATCGACAAGCCATGAAAAGCGGTGTGTTTGTCACCAAAGTCTACTGCTTTCTCCATGTTACCACAAACTATCTCGCCTTCCCTGCTTTCGTGAGTCTCATCCTTCCTTTTCGTCAATCTAATAAACCATCAAGATTGTCTTAGTTGTTGTTTGTCCTCTTCTCGAGCAGGCTTTTGGTCCGAGCATGATCCCGACGCTTCATCCTTCGGGGAATGTCGTATTGGCGGAACGAATCTCCTCGCGGTCTCGGAAACTGACTCGTGGAGATGTCGTCGTGTTTCAATCTCCAGAAAACCCTAACAAGATTCCCATCAAGAGAGTGATTGGACTTGAAGGAGATTGTGTAAGCTTTGTGGTTGATCCGGATAAGAACGATGAATCAAGAACCATCGTGGTATGTTTGTTTATTAACCTTATGAATTAGATTTGAACGTTTGGACAGATTAGTTACATTAAAATTGGGTTGTCATAGTTGTTACAACTAATCAGCTGAGTCTTGTAAGCTTTGTACTTTAGCATTTTGATAGTACTACTAAAAGAAATGTTAATGCTATTTGTGTATGTACAGTTTTGCTTTTAGTTTCTGTCTTGACAATGGCATTAAATTTGACAATGTCTACAGATTCTTCTTTCTTGAAATGTGGAGTTTGCTTTGCAACAATGGCATCTACATTGATGTTCTCTTACCACAATTTGATTAGTTGACTCTTGTTTAGGTTCCGAAAGGACATGTATGGGTGCAAGGTGACTATGCTTGCAACTCCAGAGACTCGAGAATGTTTGGTCCTTTACCTTATGGTCTTATTCAAGGTAGATTGCTTTGGAGGGTATGTAATATGTCTAACTCCATACGGTCTTATTAATCGAATCAAAAGTGTTAATTGTATTTTATTTGGCAATCAATCTGGTCTTATTTGCAGTATCAAATGATGTGTAGGTTTGGCCATTTCAAGATTTTGGACCGATTGGACCGACCACAACCTAAAGAAATAAGGTTTGGATCAGGAGTTAGCTTGGTTGGTCCTCTGGCAGATGACCGAAGCGGTCTGTTAGTGTGCTAGCTATATAGCTATATAATGGAGAGATTGAAAGAAGGAAACACCATATGAGATCATCGTAGATAGTGTTGGTGATTTGCTGGTGTTTGATACCTTGTATGCAAGTCTAATGGATATTACAAATAAATGATTCATTTATGGTTCTTCCATGTTAGCTTCTATCTAAAATTGCTAAGTTTTCTCTTCTAAGATTCAGTCTCTTGTGACCATTATGTCTGTCTTTTTCTACTGAATTTGAAATTACAAAAAGAAAAAACAAGGATCAAAATGTGGTTCTTTCGTGAAGGCGAAGTTGGATTTTTACAAATGAAAAATGGTACTAGTAACTAAATTTATGAATATAAGCCAATATTTATATATATTTTGGAAAAATTTAAAATTTAGTTACACGAAGTTAGCCAAATATATAATCTATAATAGTTAATAATTAGTCAAAAAATAAATAAAAATAGTTAACTATTCGATTAAAATATTTTGGACTAGTTATTTTGTTGGAATAAAGGTAGATGTTGGTAACTGTTTTGGCATATACATAGATATATTGATATTATATTTTATATTATATGCATATACAAAGCTACTTTTCAACAAGGTGATTATAATCTTTCGTAGTATTTAACAACGAACTTGCCAAGTGTTTGTCTAAGTAGAAAATCACTTTTTAAATAAACATAAAAATTTAATAATTTATCTAAGTAATTGTTTGGTTAATAGGTTATAAACTCATATGTTATACAATAATTCAAAATTTTTTATTTAAGTTATTTTCTCTTTAATCTTTTAGTCATCTATTTAAACTATCTGTTCAACTACTTATTCAATTAGTAATCGATAAGCGGTTGAATTAATGTATAGCCGATTCAAATTATAAATCGATTAAAGGATTTTTTCATTCTAGCATGACTAGTTGGAATTCTAATGATAACGTAATTTGAAGTTTAGTTAATGTGTATTTTTTGGAATTGTTTACATTTTTTGGACATAAATTATGCGGTAGTGGATTCATCTCCTAACATATTCCACTGCACAAATATTGTTCACATTCTTTTTATCAACAAACTTTTTCAAAATCTAAGGTTATATTTGGATAAAATCTTGCACGAGCCAGCGTCTTCATCTTCTTTCTTTGCTCTTGACATTGCAAATCTTGCAACCTCTACAGATTCTTCTTTCTTGAAATATAGATGTGATCAAAACTCCACATCCATCAATTTTTCTTCGCTTCCCCTTCAGGATCGATCTTGATTTGTTTCCGATAAATCCTTGAATCGTCTAAACTTGACTCCAATACCACTTGTTGAGGATTTATCCTTCGTTGTTGTCTTTAATCAATAATCATCTCAAGATTAAGTGAATCTAATCAAGAGTGAATCAAACATAAAAGTAATAACACAAGATATTTTGTAACCAATGTTCACCTCTCTTTCTTAATGTGAAGAAGAAGCTATACTCACCATGAGAAAAAGAGTCCTCAACCGTGCACTATAAACGATGTGATTACAGTCTACATCACTGGAGGTTTCATTCATCTCCTCCCCCTCTCTTGATTACATCTAAGCCAAGTTACAAAAATGTATATGAAAGGAAGAAGATCAAGCTACAAACTTAGATAAACCGAGAATCACATCTCTCTCTAGTTCACTCTCACCAACTCGATCTCTCTCTCATCACTCTCGAGCTCTCCTCTCTTCACTATGTTACAGACTCGTCGATGATGACGATGAGGATAAGCCTAGAATATCCAGTTGAAGGTGATGACTCATCATCCCAACTCACATGCTTCTCATGTGCATATTATCAGATTTAGTATAACCTTTTGTTGGACCAATAGTCTTCCTTAACACAACATATTCTAACTTTTTATTTGACTTAGAGGTTTAGAATATTGATGACACACTTTTACACCAAAATAACATAAGAGTGATTGATAGGATCAAAACATTATAACGAATATATCTCTTATATAAGAAAATTATTTAATTAAGTTTTGTTAATTATAAACATTTACATTTTTATGAAAAAATATTTTTATACAACAGTTTTAAAAAAATTGTACACGTGCCATCTTCGTTAACAAAATTAGCTTATGCAACATACACGTCAGCAAAATTAGATTATGTGGCAGCGGATGTGGCAATTGTTGTATGATTTGGCCAAAAAGTAAACAATAGGTATGCCATATGTTATTTGATATTTTTTTGAAAGTAGATATATGTTTTTTCACGGTCATATTTTTCGAATATGAATTGAATATCGCGATATGTTGGATATGAAATGACCGTTTTACCTATTTTATACTATATGCATATAAAAGTTATTTTAAAACAAGATGATTATAAACTTCCATAGTATTTAACAACAAACTTGCCAAGTTTTTGTCTAAGTAGAAAATAAAATTTTAAAGAAACAAATTTTTTTAATAATTTGTGTAAATGCTTGTTTGGTTAATAGGCTATAAACTTATATGTTATACAATAATTCACAACTTTCTTATTTAAGTTGGTTTCTATTTAATCTTTCAATCATCTATTTAAATTATCTATTCAACCATTTATCCAATTAGTAATTGATAAACGGCTGAATGTACAACTGCTTCAAATTATATAATTGATTAAATTAATTTTTCATTCTAGTATGACTAGTTGGAATTTTAATGATAACGTCAATATGTATTTCTGTAACTGTTCACATTTTTTTGGCACAAATTATGTGGTAGTGGATTCATCTCTTAACATATCCGATTGCAAAAATGTTGTTCACATTCTTTCTTGTCAAAAAAACTTTTTCCAAATTCTAAGGTTATAACATTTGGATAAAATCTTGTGAATTTGAGAAGCAACTGTGATATGTTAGAACCATTAAAGTATTTGCAACTTTAAAGTTTTCAATTGCATCATTTGTTATTTTTGTTAGGTTAATGAACATTTAGTTTCCAATTGAATTTTTTTTTTTGCTAATATTATGACTGCTCCAAAGTGTATTCATTTTGCTCCAACTGATGAAGAACTATTAGATGAGTTTATATTTCCTACGCTGACCTATGATCACCGAGCACTAGAGTGTCTACTCATTCTCGACTTTGATATGTACCAAATATATATGTTCTTTGTCCACAAGCAATTTGAACCTTTCTTCTTACCTGACAACTATTGGTTCTTTGTGACACAATGAAAAAATATGGAAAAGAAAAAGATGATATCACACATGAAATCACAATCAATTTAGGTAAAATAAATTTGAATTATGTGGATGCACAAAACATGAATGGTGTAGACAACATGAGTATGAAAATATTTTTGGTGTTCTTATCTTTCAAACAATGGCTATATTTCACTTGTTTTATGATATGAAGCTTAATCAAACATAAGTGACGCAACAAAATCATAGTTAAATGTGACGAATTTGAATTGGTGAGAATGCACAGATTTTTGAGTATTTGATGAACTAACAATTTTTATTATGTTTCATAGGTTTTGCTTAATCGAGAAAACTATTTCATCATAGAATTTTGATATAGAAAATTTACGGTGCAAATGGACTTGTGAAAATTTTTCAATAAAAGTTAAACTCTTTATAACACATGAGGCTTTTATGGATTTGTGGAAACAACTTTCAAACAAATATACTTTATTATTATTTTTTGGTATTCTATCCTTTTGATTTTTTTTTAAAGAAAAGTGGTTTTAAAGTAGATGTCACAAACTAAAAGAGCAATAGTGATTCTATGTTGTATTGTAGACATTATTTTATTGCATACATCTAAGAATCCTTGTGCAGGAAGTATATACAAACCATAGGTTTTGAGTTTTTCAATGGGGAGTTCTTCTCATGTCATGCTGGTATGAATTTCTCTTTTTAAACATGGATTCGAAGTTTGATTTAAGCATAAATTTCTTTTGGACTTGTTCTAAAACATTTCCATGTAATCCTTTTATGGACAATGAGCATCTTAGTCTCCTTGTTTTTCTTCAATGAACAAATGAAGAAAAGTATGTTTGATCAGTGCTCTAAACAGAGAGTTAGACAAATTCAAAGGTACACCCGACAAGACTAAAAGGTGCTTCTGTTAGGGATGAACATTATTTCATCTCATATATTAATATATCATCAATAGCAATATTTTCTCCCTTTTTCTTTATATGCCACATTTCATTGTTTGACATGTCAATAAACTCGCTATCATCTATTACTTTGTACATAAGATCTAGATTCAGTTTCCTCAAAATCATATTGAACTCGTGCTAGAAGATTCAACGCTAAGAAAACGAAATCAAATCTCACATTAAGTAAATGGAGATTTACCATAATTTAAATGACAAATATTTCAATCTTTATCTACGATGTAAAGATTATTCACAAGAATCTCGCCTTCCTTCCTTTTTGATAGAGTAGCGGAAGCTTATTTAGAAGAAGATGAACTAGAACTCGTGAAAGATTAGTTGAATTCGGGTCTTTGATCTCGTCGATTCTCTCGACACGTTCAAAGAGGGGGTTTTAGAGTACTCCTCTAGTGCTTGTAAAGCTCTTTAACGTAATTGCAAATTATATAAACTCTGGTGTCCCTTACAACGACGTGAGGACACTATGTATAAGAAATCTTAGCTAATCTAAATATCCTAATCTCCCAAGTATTAAGAGTTATCCAAAAGAAATAAACCATAAGTCTAAATTAAAAAGGAATGTAAGAAAACCAAAGCCGTAGAGGAATTATAAACCCATATCGATGTTATGTTACATCAGGTCCCTCCTGGTGGGAAGGATTCGACCAAGAATCTGTCGGGAGATTATCACCATGAAACCGAGAGAGGTGTTTGACATTGAAGACGTCCAAAGTGCAAAGATGAGAAGGCAGTTTGACTCTATAGGCGTTGGGGTTAATCCTTTCGAGCACCTCAACCAGACCTATATTTTTATATTTTAACTTGTTATACTCTCTGAGAGGAAGACGTTCGTTGGTAAGGTAGACCCAAATGAGATCACCTGGCTGAAATATAACCTCACGATGCTTAGTATCAGCTGCCACTTTATACTTGGCTGAAGATGATTCTAAATGACGATGTGCTTGTTGAAGAAGGGATTGAAGGTCGTTGATGAAGTCGATAGCCTACCCGTGATGGCGAGTCTTGTCAGGGGCGTTAGTCAAGTCCAAAGGACACCGCAGAGTAAAACCGTAGACCACTCGAAAAGGTGAGAAACCTAGACTGCGATTTAAGGCGTGATTATGTGAAAACTCTGTTGGGCACAATTTGGAATCCCAAGATTTGATGTTATCCCCGACTAGGCTACATAACAGATTTCCCAGAGACCTATTGACTACCTCTGTCTGACCATCTGATTGTGGATGATAAGCATAACTCATATCAAGCGAGGTACCTAGCAACTTCCACAAAGATCACCAGAAATGGCTCAAGAAGTGTGTATCGCGGTCTGATACGATCAACAAGGGAAGCCCGGTAGACTTCTCGGAAGTAAAGAATGGGGAGTTGAACAACACTCGTAGTATTTTTGCAAGCTATGAAATGAACCATTTTTAAAACATATCAACGACCACGAAAATAGAATCATTGCCGCGTTGAGTCCGAGGAAGGCCAAGGACAAAGTCCATACTAACGTCCGTCCATGGTTGAGTAAGAATTGGTAAAGGCATGTATAACCTTGCATTGGAAAACTTTCCTTTAGCTTGTTGTCAAATTCAACATCTCTCAACAAATCGTTCAACGTCTCGACGCAGTGCTGGCCAAAAGTAAGAAGAGTTCGATCTCTGCCGACATGGCCCTCATTGTGCAGCTCGGTGATGATCTTGAATTGCAAGCTGCAATCTGGAATACACAAGCAAAGTCCTCGAAACAAAAAGCCTTCTTGAATGGAGTAATCACTAGTAGTCCCTTGCTTCGCATCAGAAAAAATTGCGCAAAGAACGTGTTTATGTCGTAGAGGTTAGTGAAAGAAACAAATCCCAAGACCGAGGCATGCATTGTTGTGATCAATCCGTGACGCTCTATATAGGAGTTGTGTTAAGGATGAGGAGAAGAGGAGTGATTATAGTGAGATTGATTGATTGTCTGAGATCGTGTATAGAGTCGTGAATGAGTATGTGGTGGAGATTTAGGATAGATGAGTAGAGAAAGAATGATGAGAAAGAGGAGAGGTGGTAGGGGGAATAAAGAGGAGAGATGGAAATTCGGGAGAAAAAAATGGTCTGGGTGAGGGTGAGATTGGATTGATTAGTATGATAGGATATTGAGAAACAGCGCTGGAGTTAGATAAGTAGCGATGTCACGGATTGATGTGTGTTGTCAGGAGAAAGTTCATAGATCGGAATTGGTTTTAAGGAAGTCTATTATCAGTGCTAAAGCACCTGCAATGCTGTATCGAGTAGACGTTATTATAATTTGCACGGAGGAGAAATTATGTATGGGTTGATTTAGATTGAGCGGATGGGGCTTTGGTGTTTCTTCAACTAACATACATAGAATAACACGGTTCTTGGAGGTGTATTTTTTTTTTTTTCTGTTGGGATGCGAACAGCAAAGGGTTATATGTTGGTTATATTTCACATGAAGGGTTTTTGGTTTCGGAGGGTTTTTGTTGTCGGTATTAGACGTGTATGTGCGGAAGAGAGAGTGTTCTATGTGAAGATAGAAATGTGATAAGTAGAAGTGGTAGAGAGACTGCGGAGTGATAGAGATATCTGTATACATAAGAAGACAGATAGCTCATGATTGTAGAGAGACGTGATACGATAGAAGCATATGAATCTTAGCTTAGTTTTTGAAGATATTGAATAGAGTGATGTTGAGCTCTCACAGACGAATTCATAAGGAGATAATGAACAAGATAGTCAGTAGTATGTTGAAACGATTTAGGATGAGCATTGTTATAATTTGGGACACAAAGCTAAAGGAAAATTTTCAATGCAGGTTATCAATGCTTTAATTCTTACGTCCATGCGACGGACGTTTATGGATTTGTCTTGGTCCTCGGACTCATAACGCTGGCAAATGCATTCTAATTATTCGGTGGTGTTGATATGTTTTAAAAATGGTTCATTTCATAGGAAGCTTGCAAATGAACTATGTAGGTGTTCTCAACTCCCCATTCTTTACTTCCGAGAAGTCTACCGGGCTTCCCTTGTTGATCGTATCAGACCGCGATACACACTTCTTGAGCCATTTCTGGTGATCTTTGTGGAAGTTGCTAGGTACCTCGCTTGATATGAGTTATGCTTATCATCCACAATCAGATGGTCAGACAGAGGTAGTCAATAGGTCTCTGGGAAATCTGTTATGTAGCCTAGTCGGGGATAACATCAAATCTTGGGATTCCAAATTGTGCCCAACAGAGTTTTCAACATAATCACGCCTTAAATCGCAGTCTAGGTTTCTCACCTTTTCGAGTGGTCTACGGTTTTACTCTGCGGTGTCCTTTGGACTTGACTAACGCCCCTGACAAGACTCGCCATCACGGGTAGGCTATCGACTTCATCAACGACCTTCAATCCCTTCTTCAACAAGCACATCGTCATTTAGAATCATCTTCAGCCAAGTATAAAGTGGCAGCTGATACTAAGCATCGTGAGGTTATATTTCAGCCAGGTGATCTCATTTGGGTCTACCTTACCAACGAACGTCTTCCTCTCAGAGAGTATAACAAGTTAAAATATAAAAATATAGGTCTGGTTGAGGTGCTCGAAAGGATTAACCCAACGCCTATAGAGTCAAACTGCCTTCTCATCTTTGCACTTTGGACGTCTCAATGTCAAACACTCTCTCGGTTTCATGGTGATAATCTCCCGACAGATTCTTGGTCGAATCCTTCCCACCAGGAGGGACCTGATGTAACATAACATCGATATGGGTTTATAATTCCTCTACGGCTTTGGTTTTCTTACATTCCTTTTTAAATTTAGACTTATGGTTTATTTCTTTTGGATAACTCTTAATACTTGGGAGATTAGGATATTTAGATTAGCTAAGATTTCTTATACATAGTGTCCTCACGTCGTTGTAAGGGACAACCAGAGTTTATATTAATTTGCAATTACGTTTAAAAGAGCCTTTACGAAGCCACTGAGAGGAGTATCCTTCCAAAACCCCTCTTTGAACGTGTCGAGATGAATCGACGAGATTCAAAGCACCCGAATTCAACTAATCTTTCACGAGTTCTAGTTCATTCTTCTTCTAAAATAGGGCTTCCGCTACTCCTATCAAAAACGGAGGAGCGCGAGATTCTCTGTGGATAAATCTTTACATCGTAGATAAAGATTGAACATATTGTCATTTAAATTATGGTAAATCTCCATTTACCTTAATGTGAGATTTGATTTTCGGTTTTCCTTAGCGTTGAATCTTCTAGCACGAGTTCAATATGAATTTTGAGGAAACTGAATCTAGATATTATGTACAAAGTAATAGATGATAGCGAGTTTATTGACATGTCAACAATGAAATGTGGCATATAAAGAAAAAGGGAGAAAATATTGCTATTGATGAATATTTAATATATGAGATGAAATAATGTTCATCCCTAACAGAAGACCTTTTAGTCTTGTCGGGTGTACCTTTGAATTTGTCTAACTCTCTGTTTAGAGCACTGATCAAACATACTTTTCTTCATTTGTTCATTGAAGAAAAACAAGGAGACTAAGATGCTCATTGTCCATAAAAGGATTACATGGAAATGTTTTAGAACAAGTCCAAAAGAAATTTATGCTTAAATCAAACTTCGAATCCATGTTTAAAAAGAGAAATTCATACCAGCATGACATGAGAAGAACTCCCCATTGAAAAACTCAAAACCTATGGTTTGTATATACTTCCTGCACAAGGATTCTTAGATGTATGCAATAAAATAATGTCTACAATACAACATAGAATCACTATTGCTCTTTTAGTTTGTGACATCTACTTTAAAACCACTTTTCTTTAAAAAAAATCAAAAGGATAGAATACCAAAAATAATAATAAAGTATATTTGTTTGAAAGTTGTTTCCACAAATCCATAAAAGCCTCATGTGTTATAAAGAGTTTAACTTTTATTGAAAAATTTTCACAAGTCCATTTGCACCGTAAATTTTCTATATCAAAATTCTATGATGAAATAGTTTTCTCGATTAAGCAAACTATGAAAGGCATAATAAAAATTGTTAGTTCATCAAATACTCAAAAATCTGTGCATTTCTCACCAATTCAAATTCGTCACAATTTAACTAGATTTGTTGCGTCACTTATGTTTGATTAAGCTCATATCATAAAACAAGTGAAATATAGCCATTGTTTGAAAGATAAGAACACCAAAAATATTTTCATACTCATGTTGTCTACACATTCATGTTTTGTGCATCCACATAATTCAAATTTATTTTTACCTAAATTGGATTGTGATTTCATGTGTATATCATTCTTGTTTCTTGTCCATATTTTTTCATGTGTCACAACGAACAATAGTTGTCAGGTAAGAAGAAAGGTTCAGGAATTGGCTTGGTGGACAAAGAACATATATATTTGGTACAATATCAAAGTCGAGAATGAGTAGACACTCTAGTGCTCGGTGATCATAGGTCAGCGTAGAAATATAAACTCATCTAATAGTTCTTCATCAGTTGGAGCAAAATGAATACACTTTGGAGCAGTCATAATATTAGCAAAAAAAAATTCAATTGGAAACTAAATGTTCATTAACCTAACAAAAATAACAAATGATGCAATTGAAAACTTTAAAGTTGCAAATACTTTAATGGTTCTAACATATCACAGTTGCTTCTCAAATTCACAAGATTTTATCCAAATGTTATAACCTTAGAATTTGGAAAAAGTTTTTTTGACAAGAAAGAATGTGAACAACATTTTTGCAATCGGATATGTTAAGAGATGAATCCACTACCACATAATTTGTGCCAAAAAAATGTGAACAGTTACAGAAATACATATTGACGTTATCATTAAAATTCCAACTAGTCATACTAGAATGAAAAATTAATTTAATCAATTATATAATTTGAAGCAGTTGTACATTCAGCGTTTATCAATTACTAATTGGATAAATGGTTGAATAGATAATTTAAATAGATGATTGAAAGATTAATAGAAACCAACTTAAATAAGAAAGTTGTGAATTATTGTATAACATATAAGTTTATAGCCTATTAACCAAACAAGCATTTACACAAATTATTAAAAAAATTTGTTTCTTTAAAATTTTATTTTCTACTTAGACAAAAACTTGGCAAGTTGTTGTTAAATACTATGGAAGTTTATAATCATCTTGTTTTAAAATAACTTTTATATGCATATAGTATAAAATAGGTTAAAACGGTCATTTCATATCCAACATATCGCGATATTCAATTCATATTCGAAAAATATGACCGTGAAAAAACATATATCTACTTTCAAAAAATATCAAATAACATATGGCAATACCTATTGTTTACTTTTTGGCCAAATCATACAACAATTGCCACATCCGCTGCCACATAATCTAATTTTGCTGACGTGTATGTTGCATAAGCTAATTTTGTTAACGAAGATGGCACGTGTACAATTTTTTTAAAACTGTTGTATAAAAATATTTTTTCATAAAAATGTAAATGTTTTATAATTAACAAAACTTAATTAAATAATTTTCTTATATAAGAGATATATTCGTTATAATGTTTTGATCCTATCAATCACTCTTATGTTATTTTGGTGTAAAAGTGTGTCATCAATATTCTAAACCTCTAAGTCAAATAAAAAGTTAGAATATGTTGTGTTAAGGAAGACTATTGGTCCAACAAAAGGTTATACTAAATCTGATAATATGCACATGAGAAGCATGTGAGTTGGGATGATGAGTCATCACCTTCAACTGGATATTCTAGGCTTATCCTCATCGTCATCATCGACGAGTCTGTAACATAGTGAAGAGAGGAGAGCTCGAGAGTGATGAGAGAGAGATCGAGTTGGTGAGAGTGAACTAGAGAGAGATGTGATTCTCGGTTTATCTAAGTTTGTAGCTTGATCTTCTTCCTTTCATATACATTTTTGTAACTTGGCTTAGATGTAATCAAGAGAGGGGGAGGAGATGAATGAAACCTCCAGTGATGTAGACTGTAATCACATCGTTTATAGTGCACGGTTGAGGACTCTTTTTCTCATGGTGAGTATAGCTTCTCCTTCACATTAAGATAGAGAGGTGAACACTGGTTACAAAATATCTTGTGTTATTACTTTTATGTTTGATTCACTCTTGATTAGATTCACTTAATCTTGAGATGATTATTGATTAAAGACAACAACGAAGGATAAATCCTCAACAAGTGGTATTGGAGTCAAGTTTAGACGATTCAAGGATTTATCGGAAACAAATCAAGATCGATCCTGAAGGGGAAGCGAAGAAAAATTGATGGATGTGGAGTTTTGATCACATCTATATTTCAAGAAAGAAGAATATGTAGAGGTTGCAAGATTTGCAATGTCAAGAGCAAAGAAAGAAGATGAAGACGCTGGCTCGTGCAAGATTTTATCCAAATATAACCTTAGATTTTGAAAAAGTTTTGTTGATAAAAGAATGTTGAACAATATTTGTGCAAGTGGAATATGTTAGGAGATGAATCCACTACCGCATAATTTATGTCCAAAAATGTAAACAATTCCAAAAAATACACATTAACTAAACTTCAAATTACGTTATCATTAGAATTCCAACTAGTCATGCTAGAATGAAAAAATCCTTTAATCGATTTATAATTTGAATCGGCTATACATTAATTCAACCGCTTATCGATTACTAATTGAATAAGTAGTTGAACAGATAGTTTAAATAGATGACTAAAAGATTAAAGAGAAATACTAATAAAATTTTGAATTATTGTATATATGAGTTTATAACTATTACCAACATTACTTAGATAAATATTATTTTTATGTTTATTTAAAAAGTGATTTTCTACTTAGACAAACACTTGGCATTCGTTGTTAATACTACGAAGATTATAATCACCTTGTTGAAAAGTAGTTTGTATATGCATTAATATATATAATAAATATATCTATGTAT
>CAJHQP010004838.1:0-51259 GCA_905132765.1 Moricandia arvensis | reverse complement strand
AAGAAAGATATTCAGATGAGATTCAAGCGACAACATGATAAATGGAGGAGTGGGTGATGCTGAGGAGAGAGGAAGAGGTAGGGTCGATGCTTAGGAGAGAAAAAGAGGCAATGGATGATGTTGAAAGAGAGAGGAAGTAATGGGTGATGTTGAACAAGAGAAGAGGTAATGGGTGATGCTTGGAGAGTAATAGACAATGCTGAACAAGAGAGGAAGCAACAAGTGATGCTAATTAGGAGAGAGAGGAGAGAGAGGGCTATGCCAGGAGAGGATAGAGTAGAGAGATGGAGATGCTGGCTGAGGAAAGAGGCATTGGACGATTCTGACTGGGAGAGATGAGAGAGAGGGCGATGCGGGGTGAGGAGAGAGGACGATTCTGACTGGGAGAGATGAGAGAGAGGGCGATGCTGGGTGAGGAGAGAGGACGATTCTGATTGGGAGAGATGAGAGAGGGTGATGCTGGGTGAGGAGAGAGGAAGATTCTGACTGGGAGAGATGAGAGAGCGATGCTGGGTGAGGAGAGAGGACGATACCGAGAGTGAGAGAGAGAGAACAAGAGAGAGAGAGAGAGAGAGAGATATTGTGATGATGCTCTCTCATATCTTCGTCTCGTCTCTTCTGTTTCCTATGATGATTTGTACGTTCTCACTTGGTTTACCAAAATTATTTTGAAAGTCTCACAAAAAATTTCTTGTTGAGGTCAAAATCAGTATTACCAAAATCAACGACTAAACTTCTCGAGAATCGTGTCACTTGCAAAAATAGGCAGAAAATTTCTAGATAATAATACCAAATATGCCGTTCAAGACTTGAACAAAGATCCACATGTTTCTTCTGAGAAAAGAGCAAAAAGATTTCTGTCCAAACAAGAAATAACCGGAGAGGTTCTTTCGAAAATGTTTTTATGGCAAAAGCACATTTTCACGAAACGATCTTCCATAAAATGAATTTCTTAGATTTTATTTGGATAAAATCGTAAAAAAAAAATTACAAAATGATCTTTCCTAATATAAACTTCAATATTTTTTTGCGAAAAAAACATTCGTAAAAAAATAACAAAGAACAATTCTGAAAGAATATGAAACCATCAAGAGAAAACGGAGGACGCGAGACAAATCAGGAGGACGGCCTAATCGCCATCATCTCCCTCTCTTAAGTCCTCATCGCCTCTCTCTCTCTCTCCTCCCATGCACCTCTACGCCTCTTCCTCTCTCCTCATCACCCATGCATCTCTCCTCATCGCACTCTCCCATTCCTCATCACCCATGCCACATCGCATGGGCCCTCATCGCCACTCCCTCTCTTGCGTGCCTCATCGTCCACTCTCATCGCCAGGACCACTCCCTCAGTCGATATCACCCGTTCTACATTCCCAAATACCTCTTCCTCTCTCATCATCGCCATGGCCTCATCGTCAAGACCACCCTCATCATCGGGACCACCCTCATCGCATGTCCTCTTCGCCCATTTTTCCTCTCACTCTTCCTCATCGCCATTTATTATTCATCTTTACCCATTCCACTTATTATTATGTTCTCGTGTGAATTTTTTCTGATACATTCTTTGCATCGTCGCAATTGGTGTTTCCTTTAAGATTTTATGTAGAAAATAAGAAACACCTTGTTTTGTCAAAAAGTATAGCCAAACAGCAAGTAAAAAAAGGTTAAATTAAACAAAAGAATGTTCTCAATAAACCAAATGATTTTTATCATTTCGTAGAACAACGACACAAAAACCGCAACTTCAAGCGAATTGACGATTTTTCCGAGAAAAGTAAAAAAACGGTCTGAAATGGCCTAAAACACGACATAGACCACTTAGGAATAAGGACATGAAGTATCCTAATCTCAATGACGGTTTATCTAACTTAGAGAGGATAATGGAAGGAAACATGATATGGAAGAAAACATGATATGGAAGATTTCCGGGAAGGATAAACTCGTTAATCCCGAAAAAATAAGGCAAGATATAAGGAAATAGAAGATATTAATCTGCAAAAAAGGAAATTTGGCCTACCTTGGAGGTGTCTAAAAAAAAGTCAACGCATAGAAGAGAAAAGGAAGAAGGAAAGTAAATACTGAAACTCTCTGCAATTAGACGGCGTATCTTTCGACTTTTGCTAAACAAGCTGCGACTCGCTTTTCTCGACATAGGTGATGGTGCGACCACCATTGGATCAAATGCAACGTCAAGTCAATCCAACTGCCAAGACGCCAAGGAACCAGAGGAGGAGGCTTACCAGGGAGAGATCCAGGAGCTGATGGAGGAGCTAGAGCAAGTAGATCCCTATGTAGCCGACTGGATGAGTGGAGAGGAAGAGATGGACCAGAATGCAGCTCAAGATGACTTGATCTTCTCAGTTGGACCGATTACAAGATCAAAGACAAAAGCTCAGAGGCAAGCTTTACTAGCTCTGCTTGAGCACGTGAGACAAGAGGAGGAATCAATCAAGAGTGAAGAACCAGCATGTTGGTTTAATGTGATCTCGATTTGTAATAAGTAAACCAAAGACAATTAGATTTAGGATTTTCGAATTCAGGGTAAACCAATTGCAATTGGGTTTAGGGTTAGAAAACCAATTAGGAATAGGATTAGACAAAACCAAAACCAACTCGGTTTAGGTTTAGGGTTAGACGTAGCTTTCTATTTAAGCAAGCGCCGCAGGCAGCTTGGAACTCATTCAATCAATCTCGAAAACTTTTAGCAATTTGCTTGTCTCGTCTTCTGCTTTCCCTGTTCAGCTAAAGGAACATTGATCTTCATCTAAAGGAAGGAATTCCTTGTGATCCATCAACGACAATACAAGGTAATCTTGTGTCATTGAGTAGCAACACATCTCTGAGGCATCCCCATCGCCAAGGAGAGCAGTTCATCATCAGATCCGAGTGCTAGTAGCCTCTAGATCAACCCTCTATCAATCCCCTTCAAGTGATCCATGGAGAACAAGCCTATCCAGGCCGCACCAAGTGGTATCAGAGCCACTTGAAGGTTAGGGTTCGTGTTTGTCGACTCAGATCTAACATTCCATCAAACACTTTCTTCTCTTTCTATCTGTTGTAAGCTGATCCGGCCAACCCCTAAGAAAAAAATCAAAAGAAAAAGTGGTCTAAGATCTAAAAACAGAAAGAGATCGACCAAATCAAAAAAAAAAAAGAAAAGAACAAAGAGCTGAGGAGAAATCCAGCTGGGGTGGTAAAGCGGATTGGTGACCAAACTCTTTCAATCTGTCTATCTAAATCACTTGGGATAAAAGTTCTAGAGCTTAGGTGAAAGAGCTTTGAATCTTAACTGAACTCGTGAGAAAGGCAGAGACTTGGTAACTAAAACCGAGTGAGAGAGAGCTTTGTTTGTTATTTTGCTTTTCTAACTTGTTTTTCAGGTTACTATGGCTGAAAGAAGAGAAGGAGAGGACGTGGGAGAACCTGTTGTTCCACAAATCCGGCTTGATCAACTGCAGTTTGAAGCCATGATCGCTGAGATAACCAGGAGAATGGAGAGAGTTAACCGAGCTAATGTTGACTTACCTGGTATTGATCATGTTGCAGGTGTAGGTACTGGACGAGCTAGGATGAGACCTAGGAGAGGAGCTCGTGCAGTGGAAGAGGATGAGGAGCAACTTGAGTCCGCAGAAGAGAGTGAAGGAGACTCACTGGATGGACAACGACCTAGGCACCACAACAGACGGGTGCAGGCTGATGACAACCTTGGTAGCCTCAAGTTGAGGATACCACCATTCCATGGCAAGAATGATCCTGACGCCTACTTGGAATGGGAGAAGAAGATAGAGTTGGTCTTTGGTTGCCAACACTACACTGAGGAGAGGAAGGTCAAGTTAGCAGCCATTGAATTCTGTGGTTATGCTATAAACTGGTGGGAGCAGATTGCAACAACAAGGAGGCGCAATGGAGAGCCCCAAATCACTTCTTGGTTTGAGATGAAAACCTTGATGAAGAAGAGGTTTGTCCCTGCTCACTATGGACGAGACCTTCACCAGAGATTGAGAAGACTTTCTTAAGGGACAAAGAGTGTAGAGGACTATCACCAGGAGTTGGAGACACTCATCATGAAGGCTGAAGTGGTTGAGGATGCTGAAGCAACCATGGCTAGATTCCAAGGAGGACTCAACCGGGATATCCAAGATAGGCTGGAGCTACAAGATTATGAGGACATGGATGAGTTGTTGCACAAAGCCATTCTGATTGAGCAACAAAACAAAAGGAGAAGCACTGCCAAGTCTCAATTCGGATCTGCTTCAAAACCAGCCTACTCAAAGGATGACAAGTCCTTCTCTAAGCCTAAAGAAGGAACCTCAGCAGTAGGTTCCACGCGTGATAACAAGGGCAAAGGACCAGCAACACCTACTAGGTCCCGGAATATCAAGTGCTTTAAGTGTCATGGCTTTGGACACTATGCTAATGAGTGTACCAACAAGAAGATCATGATCATGCTCGACAATGGAGATGTAGTCTCGGAGGATGAAGAGGAGCTATCTGAGGAGGACGTGGATTACCCTGTCAAGGGAGAGCTTCTAGTCACCAGGAGGACTCTCAATGTTCAACCAAAGGCGAAAGAACATGAACAGAGAGAGAACTTGTTTCACACCAGGTGTTTAGTCCTAGACAAGGTGTGTAGCTTGATCATTGATGGAGGGAGCTGCACAAACGTGGCAAGTTAGACACTAGTGAACAAGCTGAGCCTTACTGTCCGCAATCACCCCAAGCCATATACACTCCAGTGGCTAAGTGAAGAAGGTGAAATGCGAGTGACCAAACAAGTGATGGTGCCCCTGACCATTGGGAGATACCAGGATGAGATCACTTGTGATGTCCTACCTATGGAGGCTAGTCACATCTTGCTGGGCCGCCCATGGCAATACGACAAGAGGGCAGTGAATGATGGCTACACGAATAGGCATTCCTTTGTCCACAAGGAAAGAAACATCACTCTGGTGCCATTGACTCCACAAGAAGTGCATCAAGATCAGGTGCAACTTAAGCTGAGAAGAGAAGAAGCTAAGGCCACAGTTTCAGCTTCACTCAAGGAGGACACGGCCAAGGTAAGTACTCATAACCTTTTTGCTTCTTCTAAAGAGATCAAGGAGGCATTGAACACTCAACAGCCCATGATCCTTGTTTTGTTTAAAGAGTTACTAACCACCGGGGCTAATCATGAACCAGTTATTCCAAAAGAGATTGAGTGTCTTTTGCAGGAGTATAGGGATGTCTTTCCAGAAGATAATCCAATTGGTTTGCCACCCATCAGAGGCATTGAGCACCAAATTGACTTTGTACCAGGAGCTTCACTCCCAAACCGTCCAGCATACAGGACCAATCCTGTTGAGACCAAGGAGCTTCAGAAACAAGTCAATGATCTCTTGGAGAAGGGCCACATCAGAGAGAGCATGAGTCCTTGTGCTGTACCTGTTCTACTGGTACCCAAGAAGGATGGAAGCTGGCGCATGTGTGTGGATTGCCGAGCCATCAACAACATCACAGTTAAGTATAGACATCCTATCCCTCGCTTAGATGACATGTTAGATGAGTTACACGGTTCATGTGTCTTTTCTAAGGTTGACTTAAAGAGTGGTTACCACCAGATTAGAATGAAAGAAGGAGATGAGTGGAAAACTGCTTTTAAGACTAAGTTAGGATTGTATGAGTGGCTTGTCATGCCATTTGGTCTTACTAACGCACCTAGCACTTTCATGAGGTTGATGAACCATGTCTTGAGAGCTCTTATAGGTCGATTTGTGGTTGTGTACTTTGATGATATTCTCATTTACAGTAAGACCATGAAAGAACATGTTGAGCACTTGAGACAGGTTTTAGATGTGCTTAGGAAAGAGAATCTGTATGCTAATTACAAGAAGTGCTCATTTGGAACAGATAACCTTGTCTTTCTAGGTTTTGTTGTTACATCACAGGGCATACAGGTTGATGAAGAGAAGGTGAAGGCTATCAAGGAGTGGCCGACTCCTAAAACCATTGGAGAAGTCAGAAGTTTTCATGGACTTGCTGGCTTCTACAGGAGGTTTGTGAAAGACTTCAGCACCATTGCTGCCCCACTCACTGAAGTCATCAAGAAGAATGTGGGATTCGCATGGGGACAAGCTCAGGAAGATGCATTCCAGTTGGTAAAAGGGAAGTTAACCAGTGCTCCTTTACTTGTACTCCCTACCTTTCTTAAAACATTTGAAATAGAGTGTGATGCATCTGGAGTGGGAATTGGAGCCGTGCTGATGCAAGAAAAGAGGCCTATAGCTTACTTCAGTGAGAAGCTTGGAGGCGCCACATTGAACTACCCAACCTATGACAAGGAGCTGTATGCCTTGATGAGAGCTCTACAGACATGGCAACACTACCTCTGGCCTAAAGAATTTGTGATCCATACGGATCATGAGTCTCTTAAGCATCTCAAGGGGCAACAGAAGCTGAACAAGAGGCATGCTAGGTGGGTCGAGTTCATTGAGACATTCCCTTATGTCATCCAGTACAAGCAAGGTAAGGAGAATGTAGTTGCTGATGCACTCTCAAGAAGGTATGTTCTATTATCTTCTATGGAAACAAAGCTTTTGGGATTTGAACACCTTAAGTCTTGTTATGCTGATGATCCAGAGTTTCAGGAAGCTTTTAGAAACACTGAGAAACATGCTAGTGGAAAGTTTTATCAAGTGAAAGGGTTTCTTTTCTATGATAACCGCTTGTGTGTGCCTTGTGGTTCTTTGAGGGAACTATATGTTAGGGAAGCTCATGGAGGAGGGTTGATGGGACACTTTGGCGTAGCCAAGACACTGTCTACCTTGCAGGAACACTTCTATTGGCCTAACATGAAGAAAGAGGTGGAGAAGGTGTGCTCAAGGTGTGTCGTGTGCAAGCAGGCCAAGTCCAAGGTGCAACCAACAGGTTTGTACACTCCACTCCCTATTCCTACTGACCCTTGGGTTGATTACTCTATGGACTTTGTTTTGGGACTGCCTAGAACTAGAAAGGGTAGAGATAGCATCTTTGTGGTGGTTGATAGGTTTTCTAAGATGGCACATTTCATACCTTGCCATAAGACTGATGATGCATCCTTAGTGGCTGATCTATTCTTTAGAGAAGTTGTTAGGTTGCATGGAATGCCCAGGACCATAGTTTCTGATAGGGACTCTAAGTTTCTTAGCTATTTCTGAAAAACATTGTGGGGGAAATTAGGAACTAGATCGCTATTCTCAACCACTTGTCATCCACAAACTGATGGGCAAACTGAAACTGTCAATAGGACATTGTCTACCCTCTTGCGTGCTATCATCAAAAAGAACATTAGGACTTGGGAAGATTGTTTGCCGCATGTAGAGTATGCATACAATAGGTCAATGCATTCAGCCACTAAGCTCACTCCTTTTAAAGCCGTCTATGGATTCAATCCCTTGTCTCCATTAGACTTGTTTGCTTTACCTTTGAAAGAGCAGACTAACCTTGATGGTCAGAAGAAGGCCGAGTTTGTTAGATCTTTGCATGAACAGGTCAGAAGGAACATAGAGGACCGCACCAAAATGTATGCAAGAAAGAAAAACAAAGGCAGAAGAGAATTGGTGCTAGAACCGGGTGATCTCGTGTGGATCCACCTCAGGAAGGAGAGGTTTCCTAATGAGAGAAAGTCCAAGCTGATGCCAAGGACAGACGGTCCTTTCAAAGTACTCAAGAGGATCAACAACAATGCTTACCAGATTGATCTCCAAGGTAAGTACACCATTAGTTCAACATTCAACGTTTCTAACTTGATCCCTTTTGTTGCAGATGAATCGGATTTGAGGTCAAATCTTTTTAAAGGAGGAGGGGATGGTGCGACAACCATTGGATCAAATACAACCTCAAGTCAATCCAACTGCCAAGACGCCAAGGAACCAGAGGAGGAGGCTTACCAGGGAGAGATCCAGGAGCTGATGGAGGAGCTAGAGCAAGTAGATCCCTATGTAGCCATCTGGATGAGTGGAGAGGAAGAGATGGACCAAAATGCAGCTCAAGATGACTTGATCTTCTCAGTTGGACCGAATACAAGATCAAAGACAAAATCTCAGAGGCAAGCTTTACTAGCTCTGCTTGAGCACGTGAGACAAGAGGAGGAATCAATCAAGAGTAAAGAACCAGCATGTTGGTTTAATGTGATCTCGATTTGTAATAAGTAAACCAAAGACAATTATATTTAGGATTTTCGAATTCAGGGTAAACCAATTGCAATTGGGTTTAGGGTTAGAAAACCAATTAGGAACATGATTAGACAAAACCAAAACCAACTCGGTTTAGGTTTAGGGTTAGACGTAGCTTTCTATTTAAGCAAGCGCCGCAGGCAGCTTGGAACTCATTCAATCAATCTCGAAAACTTTTAGCAATTTGCTTGTCTCGTCTTCTGCTTTCCCTGTTCAGCTAAAGGAACATTGATCTTCATCTAAAGGAAGGAATTCCTTGTGATCCATCAACGACAATACAAGGTAATCTTGTGTCATTGAGTAGCAACACATCTCTGAGGCATCCCCATCGCCAAGGAGAGCAGTTCATCATCAGATCCGAGTGCTAGTAGCCTCTAGATCAACCCTCTATCAATCCCCTTCAAGTGATCCGTGGAGAACAAGCCTATCCAGGCCGCACCAGGTGATTACTCTAGATTATTTAGATAGGGCTTCCTGCCTGTGTTCTGTGATTCCTGTTGCACTTTCGCTTCCAAACAAACGTCTTGTATGATTCTGTCTCTGGTACGCTCATACGCGTATTCAGAATAAAGTCAATTTTTCTTCAAATTCATTTTTTATATTGTTTTGTTTTTCTGCATCCTTTTGATTACTTGTCGTCGGATCTGCAGAAAATCTGGACCCTCTTTAAAGTATTTGCTTTCTTTGTAACAAATATTGACAGTGAAAATTTCAGTTCCAATAATTTGGCGCTAGAAGGAGGGGAGGAGCGGATTCATCAACTTGCAGCCGCAAAACACTTGATCGAAAAGATGACTGTAAGTATAGAAGACGAAAATGAAACTCGCGTTGACACTGTCAACAACAAAAATAACAACGGTGAAACAATACCTGCAGAAATCTCTCCTACGGCCAATGCAAACATAAACGCCAAAGCACTCGATGAAATCAAAAACCTGGTCACAACTCTTCTTTAGATGCCGAAAGACCAAGTTAAGCTCACGAGTTCCTTGTCTAAACTGGTAGAAACCTTAACGGCAAGAACAAATCACTTCTCTTGCGCAGAACCACTAGAGTCCGAGGAGCAAGACGACTTGATCTTTCAACCCCGCTAGACAGATCTTCCACCATGCAGACGAAATTTCCCCTATAACGTGAGTAAACGCGTAAGAACTTCCGCCTCTTAATGGTAAAGAGATGGAAAATGCGTCAACTTAGAGATCAGCAACCAATCCGAGATTTCCGAAGAAGGTTCTGATGTAAATCTCAAAAGGAAGAGAAGCCAATTGGCTAGCCAAAACTCCTCTATACGTCAACCCATAAGGAAGAAAAAGAGAATGTCTATTGGGTAGAGCAAGAAAAACTTTCTGAAGAACAGAAAAAGACTCTTCGTAGCACATGCCGTCGATCTCGGAATTCTATCCACGGTGAACTTGACAAGATTTATGACCTTCACATTTCTATCAAAAAAATCGCAGGAGAAGTGAAAACTGTAATATCTCATATTCAGCACGAGACTAATGTTGTGCCCGAAATAGATCGAATGCTGAAGAAGCGCATAACATCCCTTTCACCGCTTGTATCACCGAAATGAGGATCTCGGATCATGGAAAAATCAAGATCCCTTTGTACAACAGCCCAGCCGATCACAAAGCACATCTGGAATATTTCAGATCGAGATGGAACGGGCCATATTTAGAAAACGAAAAGAGGTGTGGTTTACTATCTTCTTCATCGAAAACCTCCAAAGAGAGACACTTGAATGGTTCTCTCGCTTGAGAAGTAACTCCATCGATAATTTCTGTTAACTCTCTTTGGTGTTCCTAAGAAACTAATCCATGTTCATGGACAGATAAACGTCCAATGTGGATCATTGGGAGTTATCCAAGATGAAACCGAGTCTCTGTGGGACTTCATGGCGAGATTCAAAGCTGTGATGTCATGAGTCAACAGAATCAGCGGCAAAGTAAGACGTAAACGAGTTGAAGAAAGAAATCCAGTATGAGTCCAAGTTCAGAAGATGGGTCGCACTCGACAAACTGCGTACAATCCAAGACGCCCTCCATCGTGCGACGGAATTCATAATCAACAAGGAAAAGATGAAAGTTCTGTCGCAGAAACATAAACCTCCAAAAACATCAAGAGAAAACTCATCTTTCGAAGCCGCAGAATAAAACAAACCTCTTGTAATGACAAATACGTCCATCAAAAAGTTCAAGACTTCCTAGGAGCACATAAATATGCGATAGACGCAGGAGCAGAACATGGAAAACTGGAAAAACTTGGACTAGAAATCTGTTATTTGATGAAAAAGCCTTACGCAAGTTTTACCAAGCTAATGGACATTCAACCATGAAATGCAAAGTTCTCGGTTATAGACTAACCGTAAAGTTTCTTGCTAGAGAGCTCAGCGACATAACGAGCCTGAAATATCTCACTCGAGAAAGCGACCGTACTGCCAGGTCCGATTGGATACCTCCAGTAGACAAAAGATCTCAAGAAGATCGATCTGGTGAAAACGGCAAACTCTGGAGAAAATTGGGCGCCGGAAAAATAACAGCAATCGACGTAGAATCAATAAGATATCGTCAGAGGATAACAAGCCTAAAAGCAAAAATTCAAAACCAGCATAAACTAGTCTCCACCTCACGACCTCCCGAACGACATGGTCGCCTTTGAAGAAAGAGAAACGGTCAGAACTGAAAAACCACATAACGACCCACTTGTGATTGAGTCCGTCATTAAAGACCTCAAAGTGGCCATAATCCTCATAGACACGGGAAGTACGGCCGATATCATTTTTGGAGAAACTCTCAAAGGATGAATATAATTTTCTTCCAAATCGTCCTGAAACCAAACAATTTACTGGTTTCTCCGGCTCCACGACAATGACTCTCTGATCTATCAAACTTCCCGTTCTCGCCATAGGTTCGACAAAGATTGTAGACTTCTCAGTAGTGGCCACCCGTAAATCTACAACATAAGCAAGGGGACACCTTGGATAAACTCCATGAGACCCGTCCCGTTAACATATCATCTCTGTGACAAATTCCAAACTCCAAATGGAATTGAGACGATATGAGGCTGCTAAATACAGTCGCGCCTCTGCTTCCTAGCATAACATAAGCCAAGGAAATCCGAGACTCCACCTACGAAAAACCCCAAATGCACGAATGCGTCAATCATTCAGCCCACAACTGAAGACATTCCAAAAAAAAAGAAAAACAAGAATCTTCAACTCAAGAAACGTCTCAAAGAAAAGAAAGCAAACAAGTTCCCGAGCCTAATGCTCTCGACAACCCATTTGACTCAACACCTGAGAAATGCATGGATCCAGTAATAGTTGACACGACTAAAACAGTTGGCTCAACTATGCAAAACATGTAATCACTCAATGGAAACACAACGAACTATGGGACGACTTTATCCTCGAAAGAGGTACATACGTAACTTGTCGAATGACTATTCAACTGTCCCCCACTCAAAATGGGGGGTGTAACACCCCCAATCAGGATTAACTCAAATTTAATTAGTTTACCGTGCAACAGTCAGACAAGAACATGCACGAAGAACTAATGAACTTTTACCAGATTGAAGATGTTACTACCTAGGCCCAAATATTCGACTAGAAGTTCCCAGATCAAATCCAAAATCCCAAAGTCAAATTTTCTAGCGGTTCCAAGTTAAGGCTTTGCAACCCGAGTTTGAAACCGTTAGTTGGTTAGTCGCGGACTCAGACTAATATCATATGGAACTCAAGCATTTTCACAAACCTTTATTATTCATATAATACATAGGTTCAAACAACATCAAACATATATAATTTGCACCATTTTCAAATGTATTACATAATACAATACATATTGTTGGGGTCAAATCGGTTGCGATAGAATCAACGTCAGAAACTTCCCAAGAAATGCCCTCTTTGAAAAGCGAGAGATAATATTTTGAAAAAAGAAGAGCGGGAAAATCAAAATAGAGTTTCGTATGAATTCTGAAAGAGGGTACGCATGATAAGTCTTCGAGAAAGGTTCCTTTAGGCCTCAGACAAAGGATCCCTGAGCATCAGAACAACGAAAAGACTATAAGGCTCAATCGTCCAAATTGCCGAACGGGGAGTTGGGTCGAACAAGCAATCCAACTCGCCCATTTGACAAGTTGGATCAACTAATCCATCTTCATCCCATCCTCGTAGCTCCCTCCTTCGAAATCGGATCAAACTTTCTCTTGTTTCGTCTCAATCGAAGTTACCGTTGGAAATTTAAGATTTAAAAACCGTAAGAGCAAACCGCATCTGGGAAGAGTATATACGGATTTCGAGGCTGAAGATGAAGGGACACGCGCAAATTTTAAGAGCAAACATAGCACTTAGGGAAACTAGGCTTATTTCCGTTTTTCTGTTATCGAGTTGCGACTCAACTAGGTTAATCAAGTCTTACAAGGTTGTAACTAGGAACTTGCTTACGGCTCTTACCGCCAAGGCTTTACCTGTTGTAACGCTCAAATCACAGATTTGAAATAAGATCTTCTTTTCTCCGTTTTCGTTTAATCAGCTCATTATTATATCGTTTGTTCTCATTGTTTGTCGCTTCACGTTTTGGCTTAGCAGAAATCCGGGACCCCTGGGAAAGCTGGGTTTACTTGGCTTTCCTAAATTAACGGAAATCGACAGTGCGAATTTCAGTTCCCACACATACTCATTTACAAAAGACACAAACACTGCACACGCCCTATGGTTACCTGCAAAACAAATATTCTAATGAGCAACTAATTTTCATAGTGGGTCAGGGTTCCCTAACAGTTTAATCATTCCCTCCAATACGCATCAATCATCATGCAACAAGGATCAATTATTTCATGCAACATGCTATATGAAACAAAGCAATCAAGTAACCCACGCATACACCCTTCACAAGTGGTTAGATCATCATCGATCGTCGAGGCCTGCCTCTCGTCATTGGTTCCAATATATATTCAAAGTTCGACCCACATCCCTTCTTGCATCTATTGACCTCTATACATAGTCTAAAAAGTTGTTGTCCTGTATTACACACTTGCCGCATTGTCATGTAGCCACATGGTTCAGGGTAGATAGCCTTATCACACGTTTCTTAGCATCCTGCCTATAACTAGTTTTGGTACAGCCTTGGACAAGGCACGGCCTTTGAGTGGAGACCAGTGACTCTTACAACACTCCTCCTTGAGTGTCTGAACCTCAGAGATAACTCCTCAACATAATTCGACAGAAGTCCATGGATACGGCTAATCTCATTACAATCAAACTAAAACATGTTATACCATTTGAGCCGAGGCCCAAATGATATAAAATAATTATACAAGTATGTCATAATAACATCAATATATCAAAACATATTATAACCCTTGAGCCGAGGCCTTAAAGAGATAACCCAATATCTTACACAATCATCAATCATTATCATATCATTATATTACTAAACACACAACCTAGCAATGCTTCAACCAGTACTCCTAATTTGCAGGCATTAACCGTACACACTACAATCACATACCCTAACCGAGACTCACCTAGGTTGTTTAGGCTTAGCACGATATCCTTATTCCGACTCTATCACCTTTATTTCTTGGTTGGCACGACTCAGAACTTCTATCAAATTGATCCTAGAACAAACGGATTCCCGAGTACCGTTAGTTGATACTAGGATCTACACCTAAATCTAAATTAATATTAAAAACTAAATTTAAAAGAAAAGCTAAAGACTAGAAGGTTTACCTTAAGGCTTGGGTGCTCTCGGGTGCCTATGGTTGGGTTTTTGGTATGAGAATTAATTAAGTGATGGTCTTTTTATAGGTGAGGATAATGAGCTAAGGGGAGGGTTTTGGTCGTGGGTGGTAAGAATGAGGCGGCCTGGCCACCAAAAACCACCAATAGGAGGCAGATTAGTGTGCAGCCACAATTATGTTCAATAAAAATCAGATTTGTGGCCGGCCACCATACCAACCAATAAAAATGCAACATGACCAGCTTAGAGGTGGTCCATTCAAGGGGAGACACGTGTCCATCTACTTGAAGGAGGATAGAAAGAAGATGCATCCTCCAGCAGTTTCTGGACACACTCTCACGCCATATACGGATTTGGAAGAGCTGCATTCAACTCCAAATGTGTTGTTGTCTGATCCAGATTGTCGGGAATGATTCTACCCAGCCAAGAAAATTATTTCCCAGAAAAAAACTTGTAAATAGTTCTAAGGTAATTCCTACCCAAATAGCTTAAACTGAATTTTCCAAGATTTCTAGAATGATCTAAGCCGAACTGCGAGCATTTCTATCAAACTAAATTTCGCGAAGAATCTTTCTGTACCATTACTTCTTATAAACCTCAAATTCAAATGGAAGCATCTCTCAAACAACTTAACCCCATTTGGCTTTCAATCCCATGGTATTCGACTATTCTCCCGGCATCACTTGCGGTCTTTCCATTGTAGTATTTTCCAATCTTTACCGAACTATCAAAGAACCAATTTCTCGACCAATGTAATTGATACTCTGACCAATTCAATTTGTACTCCAGTAACTTTGAATTCTCATTCTCGAGCACTTCCATTTATACTTTTGGCTTCCCAGTCCTTCATGAATCTCTGAGACCTAAAACACTGATCCAGCCATTCAATTATTTGTATTATTTCTATGTGCCAAATCAATTCTTATGATTTATCCATCTTCCTTTTACTCATTAGAACTTAGGCTGCTTATCAAAATCTTCTTCGATCGAATTTCCTTAGTCAACCATCATTCGACCATTTTTGTGGCTATACATTGACAATTTTTTTCTTCAGCCATTCTTTAGCCTCATCTGCGTCCTTATTCATATCCAGGGTTGTTACATTCTCCCCCCCCCCCCTAAAAAGAATTCATCCTCCTATTTTAAAGGACACATCTCCTTACCATCACTTGATGTCACAACTTTAACCTTGCGTACTTCATTTTCTTCTTCTTGCTCCTAATTACAATCTTTTTTTATACCTCATACTCCCTTTTCATGATACTCATATCCTTAACCATCCTCCTTATGGTTTACTTCCCATAGTCTATTCTGCTAGTTCTGATTTGTGTTCCTTGTGTTCTCGTTCATTCATTTGATGATGATGTTTTCGGTTGACCTTTAAACATTTCTTATCCGCGATATTTCTCAAGGATCCTTATTTAGTCAATAATTCCTTCAAAAATCCCAACCGAACAATTTTGCGCTTCTCTAATTCTGACAGTTCAATCATGCTTGACTCACAATCTTCCACCATCCAACTAATCTCTTGGCATTAATTGTTCTCTCACATATCAATACATAACTCCTTGCTTCAGCAACAATCTCTTGTGATAGGTCCTCATCTCTCCGTCCTATTTCTTTGCATTAATACAACTGAGTTGTCGGATTAAGGTTTCCATCCCTTAATCTATAGAAGAAATTGTATGTATAAGCCATCTTCCTTAGCATTTCTTGCAACTTATCAATATAACATCCTCTTATCTTACTGAATACATGTAGTACTCCAGTGATCTTCATCCACTACTATTCCCATCTTGATGTGGATAGACAAAATATTTTCTATCTCTTTTTGGCCAACTCTCAGTTCTATTCTTGTTTTACAGACCCTCCTTAACTGTGTCTCCAACGTTTATTAGTCCTCAACTGTCTTGAAACATTCATCTTCTTCGTCTCTTATTTCTCTTCTCTTTTTGGCTGGCCCTTGAAATTTTTTACTTCCCTTCTATTTAACGATATTTTCATCCATAACAGAAACTATATCCGCCTTTCCATCTCAACAAGTTTCAGTTTTCCAGAAGTTTTCCTCTTCGTATGTTATCTCGTGTTCTTTCCGTGAAGACTTGCATTTTTAGGATACTTCACTTTTTAGTTAGCCTTCCTCCTATCTGATGCGTTCGTCTTGAATATATGTTATTGTTTCAGATATCTCCTATCTACTATGGCCTCAGGCACTCGAATCGCATACATATCCCCAGAACATGGAAATGTGGAATATAGGGTCAAATGACATATCTTAAAATAACACCCCATGATCTGGAAAGTTAACCTAATTAAGTGTGCAACAATCAAACAAGAACATGCACAATCAACCATTCCAACTTGAATCAGATCTAAGATGCTACTCTCAAGTACACACATTATCCTATTGATATGATCATGGAAAACCCCAAGGAATGGAAGCATGAACCTGAACCTGAAGAGGTTGTACCTGAGGATACAACATTGAAAAATGCTTGGAAACAAGAAGAATTTCTTGGTCAAGGCTTGAATAACCAAGACACACTTATCACCATAAGCTGCTCCAACCCCAAACTGATCATCAATTGGGCAAGTAACATATGTGTGCTCTTTCTCCCTACCTTTGGTTTTGTCCCACTGGGTTTTCCAAAGATAGGTTTTTAACGAGGCCATATGTTGCTTTCATATATCTTGATTGATGATCCCGGTTCAATTCATCTTGGACCAACCTTATGTTATATTTTTATCTTATGTTATTTTTATTCCTAAGTTTTCTAAGTCAAAAAATAGTCTTTATGTGGTCTTTGTGTGTTTTCCAAGAGGAGCCTTCTTTTTACTCCTTCTTGTATTTTTGAGATGTTGTGCATGTACAGCCTTCTCTCCTATATATTATGCACGAAATGAGTAATAAAGTATCATATTTTCAGTCTAAAAACCTTGTTTCTTTCTTCTACTTATCTGTCAAGTTGTATGAGAGTTTCCGGTGTGTCATATCCAGATTTAAGGGTTTCTGTTTGGTGTGTAATATCCAAATCAGTAGCCTAGGAGTATCAAGATATCAATTCATCCCTCTTGTGTCATCATTCGATCCAAATGCCTTGAGAAACTTAGTCTTTTGATTCATTTCTGCAAGGATTATCCCAACCATCCAGAGAAGCATCCTATGAGCGTATTAAGTGGTATCAGAGCAACTCTGAAAGGGAAGTGTTCTTATTCTCTAATTTTCAAAATTAACTCTTCATATTCAGTCTGGAAATCAGTAGATATGTTGGTTTGTATTCGAAATCTGATAGAATAGGATCCTTTGATCTTGTTTTTGAGTTTAGAATCTTCATATTCTTGCTGAAACAGTTTTTGATCTGTTTTGATAATCTGAATCTGTTGGAGGTTAAGAACGCCCGATCTGTTTATGCTATATTGTGAATCTGTTTTATCCTGTTTTGATAAACAAACTTGAGCCTGAATAGAACCTGAAAGTCGAAATCTCTTTCTCTATTTGTTAGGGTTTAGTTTTTTTGTCAATTGAATCTATTCTGTTTCTGTTTTGTTTTTCTGTTTCTGTTTCGCTTTTCTGTTTCTGTTTTGCAAGTGGATTGTTTGTTTGCTCTAGAACTTGTTACTACTGTGTGTTGTTTTGTGTTTCAGGTACTATGGCAGGAAATCAGAAAAGGGAATTCAGCAAGAATGACAAACTGTTGCTTGAAGCTTTCATAGTCACTATGGATCAAGCCGTCAAAGATAAACTGAGAAAAATCAGACTAGACATACACCAGCAAGCTTATGAGCAGAAGCAGGAAATAAAAGACAAAGAATTTCATGGATCATCCAGAGATGAGTTCAGAGGATTTCATCAGTTGGAAAGAAACCAAAAGCATGGTGGTTTGAAACTTAAAAACCCTCATTTCCATGGCGATGCTAATCCTGCTGCATATGTGAAGTGGGTAGAGAAGACGGAATTGATTTTCAGTTGTCAAAACAATACTGAAAGAAAGAAGGTTCAAATGGCTACTGCTGATTTTTATGGTTATGATTTAATCTGGTGGAATAAATTGGTAAAGTACATAAGACTTGATGGAAAAAACCAGTGGAAACATGGAAGGCTTTGATGCGTATAGAGTATGTTCTAAGACAATACCACAGGGAAGTACTTATAAAGCAGTCTGAGACAAAGCTCAACCCTTTAATTTTGGATCAGAAACAACTTGACAGAAAGAGCTCAACTCGAGTTGGTTCATCAAGCAAGCCAGCAACCTGTTTCAGTGAGGAGAAAACAGATTCTAACTCATCTTTGGAGGTTCAGCAATTCTGACTCAGTATAAATAAAAAGGAGCAAAATGATGGTTTGGAGAGGTGTCTGAATTCGTTCAAGGAGCACATCCATCATGGGATTGTGAAAATAGAGAGATTTAGTGTCTGGTTTGTGTAGAGAGAATGAAGAACAGCAAAAACATGAGAGAGAGAGAGGGATTTCGCCCAAAATAAAAGAGAGAGAGAGAGAGAAGAAATATATTTCCTTAGATTAATTTGGTTCTGGATAAAAGGCATTTATGGACATACAAAATGACAAAGATATGAATAAAAAAAATACTGTCTAGAAGAAACAAAAGCTCTCCCAGGTTGGGTGAAAGTGACAACTCTTCTACCTCTCTCCTTTTTAATCCAACATGTGATCATTCCTTGTCTCTTGCCTTCCAAGTCAGGTTAGGTTGTTCCTCAACTCAGCTGGTTCCATATTGCCTTTGCTTCTCCATAACTCCATCTTATTTGTTCTTCATCTCAACACTCCCCCTCAAGCTTGACATTAGGTGTTGGTCAAGCTTTGAACCATGAAGAACTTCCCTCATTAAAACCTTAGTGTGAAAAACCCAATGGGACAAAAACACACCAAGGAAAAAGAGTAGAAGCCTTCATGATAGGAAAGTCAATGAGATGTGAGGTCTATGAGTCCCAACTTAGAGTGGATGAACTCATAGACTTTTGTGCTTGCTGCTTTTGTGAAGATGTCAGCTAACTGGTCTTCACTTTTAGTGTAGCAAGGTAGGATGACTTGTTGCTCCACTGCTTGTCGCACTTTGTGGCAATCTACTTCAATATGCTTTGTCCTTTCATGAAACACTGAGTTTGAAGCTATGTGTATTGCCGCTTGGTTATCACAGTGCATGGTGATTGGATTTGTTGTCTCAATGCCCAAATCCCTCAGTAGGTTCTTGATCCATATGAGTTCCCTAGTGAGCTTCCTCATAACTTTATACTCTGTCTCAGCACTAGAACATGACACTACCTTCTGCTTCTTACTCTTTCAAGTTACCAAGTTGCCTCCAATGAATGTACAATACCCAGTGGTTGATCTCCTATCAACTCTATCTCTTGCCCAATCAGCATCACAATATCCTATAACCTCAGTGCTTCCATTGCAACCCATCCAAACTCCTTGACCAGGAGCTTCTCTTAGATACCTCATGATCATCTCTACCATGTTCCAGTGATGAACTTTAGGAGCATGCATGTGCTGACTGACTTGGTTCACAGGAAAACAAATGTCAGGTCTTGTAATGGTCAGATAGATGAGCTTCCCAACCATTCTTCTATACTTCTTGACATCTTTAAATGGAGTTTTCTCAAACTTCCCCTCTCGCAGCAATTTGTAGCCATCTTCAAGAGGAGTCTTTTCTGCTCTTCCTCCAAGGTCTCCTGCCTCACTCAACAGATCCATTGCATACTTCCTTTGAGACAAAAATAGTCCTTCCTTGGATCTACACACTTCAATTCCAAGGAAATACTTCAGATCTCCAAGATCCTTGATGTCAAACACTGGTTTCAGAAATGCCTTGGTGGCCTGAATTCCTTCCTTGTCGCTTCCTGTGATGATAATATCATCTACATATATCAGGATAACCACAAGGCCTTGTGGACCAGTCAGTGTGAAGAGAGTATGATCAGCTTCTGACTTCTTAAATCCTCTTCCATTTAGTGTGGTGCTTAGCTTGTGATACCAGGCCCTTGGTGATTGCTTCAAGCCATAAATTGCTTTCCCTTGTTTGACCAAGTGCTCTAGACCTGAGGAGGATGCATGTTGACCTCATCTTCTAATTCTCCTTGCAGAAAGGCATTCTTCACATCCATTTGCCATAAATTCCATTCCAAGTTAGTAGCAATTGAGAAAATGATCCTAATGGTGTGAAGCTTTTCTACTGGTGCAAATGTATCAATGTAATCCTCTCCCTATGTTTGAGTAAATCCTCTTGCAACCACCCTTGTCTTGCGCCTCTCCACCTTTCCATTTGCCAAGTACTTAATGGTGAAAACCCACTTGCTTGTCACTACCTTCTTGCCTTTTGGTAGTTTAGTCTCATACCAAGTGTCATTGACTATCATAGCATTGGTTTCATTCCCAACAGAGTCTCTCCACTCTTCAAGCTCCATTGCCTCTTCATATGACCTTGGAATGTACTCTTGATCCAGTTGACCAATAAGAACTTGGTGTTCTTGTGGATACTGAGCCAATTAGCATACTGCATGTATAGGATGAGCCACTGCATGTGAGTTGAAGTAGACCTTTGTGTTGATCCAGTTTGAAGGATCCTTTCTCAGCCTTGTACTTCTTCTAGGAGGCTGGACTGCTTCAGGCTCTCCTTCCTCCTCAGATTTTGCTTCATCATTTAGTGGTTCTGATTGTCCTTGTTGCCTTTCATCCTGATCATGAGTTTCTTGTTGATTCCCCCCTTCAGGATCAGGATGAGTGGCTTCTACAGCTTCATCAGCCCCATCTTCCTCAACCACAGTGTCTTGACCAGATGTAGCTTCAGGTGCACACGCCCTTGTCTCCTGATTTGCCTGAGTCATGCTGATGCCAAGATTCTCCAAAATCACCCTGAGATTGGCTGCTTTGTCTGATGCTTGAGAGAGGTCTTTCAAGTCATCCCAACTCTTTTCCTCATGGTATCCCTTAGTCTCCACAAACTTCACATCTCTTGATATGGAAACCTTTCTTTTCACTGGATCATAACATTTATAACCTTTTTGTGTTGGAGAGTAGCCAATGAACATTGCCTTGGAACTTCTTGCATCTAACTTGCTCCTCAGTTCCCCTGGTATCAACACAAAGCATAGGCAGCCAAATAGTCGCAAATGATCCAAACATGGCTTGTTGATAAGATAACAGACAGTCATGACAGCATCACTCCAAAATCTCTTTGGCACATTAGTGTGGAACAACATTGACCTTGCTACTTCCATCAGGTGCCTATTCTTCCTCTTAGCTACTCCATTTTGTTGAGGAGTATAAGAACAGCTTGTCTGATGTATGATCCCATGTTGAGCTAGATACTTCTTGAATGATTGACTTGTGTATTCTCCACCATTATCTGACCTAAAGATCTTGAGTTTGGCATTGAAATGGTTGGAGATATGGGTCTGAAAATTCTTGAAAACTTCAAGCACTCTGTCCTTAGACTGAATCAGTGTCACCTAAGTATACTTAGACTTCTCATCAATGAATGTCACAAAGTATTTGTGATTTTCTCTGGACAGACAAGGAGCAGTCCACACATCAGAGTGAACAAGGTCAAAGCATTTCTCATAGATGGTGCTAGACCTTGGAAAGACTGTCCTACAATGCTTCCCCAAGATACATGCTTCACACACATCATTCTCAAACACCATACCAGGAAGCATCAGATTTATATTTCTAGCATGGGGATGTCCCAATCTAGCATGCCATGTGTTGTTATCAACTCCAGTAGATGTACTGACCATGCAGATAGAAGGTTCTGTCTTTTGGAGATGATAGAGTTCATCATGGATGTGCCCTCTTCCTATCAACTGCCATGTCTTTAAATCTTGAAACTCAACCTCATCTGGTCTAAATACAACCTGAAACCTCAAGTCAACTGTAGCCTTCCTTACTGACAGCAAGTTAGATGTAAACTGAGGCATATATAAGGCAGATGATTCCCTATCAAACAGCCTAAGGTTCCCTATCCCTTCTATCTTAACCTTATCTATTTCAGTGATTTATGATTAGCCTTTTCGGACATATGGTAATATCTTCATGATTTTAATCAAATCAGGAGGAACCAAGATGAAGAAGCATGATTTGAAACCATTAATCAGTGGAAAGTGACCAGGAAGTTGAATAAATATCATAGGAGTTAGGAGGAAGAAGCTATCCCACTTTCTATTCCAGTGATTCAAGATTAGCCTTTTTGAACATATGGTAATATCTTCATGATTCTAATCAAACCAGAAGGAACCAAGATGAAGAAGCATGATTTGGAACCATTAATCATTGTAAAGTGACCAAGAAGTTGAATAAATCTCATAGGAGTTATGAGGACGAAGCTATCCCACTTTTTATTCCAGTGATTCAAGATTAGCTTGTTCGGATATATGGCATTATCTTCATGTTTCTAATCAAACCAGAAGGAACCAAGATGTAAGAAGCATGATTTGGAACCATTAATCAGAGGTAGTGACCAGGAAGTTGAATAAATCTCATAGGAGTTAGGAGGAAGAAGCTATCCCACTTTCTATTACAGTGATTCAAGATTAGCATGTTCGGACATATGGCAATATCTTCATGATTCTAATCAAACCACGAGGAACCAAGATGTAGAAGCATTATTTGGAACCATTAATCAGTGGATACTGTCCAGGAAGTTGAATAAATCTCCTATCACGAATCATGTGATGGCTAGCTTCTGAATCTATAATGATGGGCTTAGAGTCAAGAGAGAGTGTACCAGCATCTTTGGGTGAGATAAGGGCCTTGGCAGCTTTTATAAAGGAGTTCAGGTCACTCCTGGCTACTGGTCCATCAACACTGGTCGCACCAGCTCCACTTCTCCATGTTTCTCCTTCAGGTTACTAGTGAATGTTGAGTACATGGTCTTTTCTTCAATTTTTGGATGCTCAATATTCTTGAGAAATTCCCTGACCAACTTGATTTCCTTCATTCGTGGCTTCAGGTTCCTCTTTCTCTGTTGTTTCTTACACTTCTTGTACTCGGGAAACAACACTACATTTGGTGACTTCTTTGTAAGATGATCATGCTGTATGTCTTTCTCAAGGAGCGTGTGATTGGCTTGTTCTCTCTGGATGAGAGCACAAACACCTTCTACACTTGGAAGTTTGTCTTTCCTCAGAACATGCTTGATAAGCTGGTTGTATGAGGGTTTTAAAGTCAGCAACAGACTAAAAACCACATCTTGTTCTAGTCTTTTTCTTAAGACTTCTGGATCACTAGAGCTTGGTCTAAGCATGTTAAGCTCTGACCATAGGCTTCCAAACTTCCCAAGATGCTGGTTGAATTCCCCTTCATCTTGTTTCAGGTTGTTTATAGCTTGCTTGACTTTAAACACCCTGCTTAGATTAGATATGTTGCCATACACCTTCTCAAGTGTATCCCACAACTCTTTGGAGCTCTCACAGTAGGAGTAAGCCTCCAATATTGATGACTCAAGGCTGTTCTGAATGATAGACAGCACCATGAGATCCTCCTGACCCCATTTTCCTTCATCAGCAAGAGAAACTTTTTTTCCATCCTCTCCTAGGATAGTCTTCTCTGAGATTTTGCCTTCAGTAACATGTTCCCAACGCCATCTACCTCCAAGGGCAGTCTTGACAAGTCTTTACCACAACAGATAGTTAACTCCCTTGAGAAGAACTGGAATCACCACCATTTATGAATTTTCCATCAAGAACAACTCAAGAACAGCTCAAGAACATCTATTAACCAGTGGGTAAAGAAAAATTTGAATTAATCAGAGTAAAAAGAAAGAAATTTGCAGAATATGCATTAGAGAATGTAGAGAAAAAGGTTTCAAGAGGTTGTGGCTATGATACCATGTGCAAATAGTGAGATTTAGTGTCTGGTTTGTGTAGAGAGAATGAAGAACAGCAAGAACATGAGAGAGAGAGAGGGATTTCGCCCAGAATAAGAGAGAGAGAGAGGAAATTTATTTCCTTAGATTAATTTGGTTCTCGATACAAGGCATTTATGGACATATAAAATGACAAAGATATGAATAAAAAAATACTGTTCAGAAGAGAAAAAGTTCTCCTAGCCTGGGTGAAAGTGACAGCTCTTCTACCTCTCTCCTTTATAACCCAACATGTGATCCTTCCTTGTCTCTTGCTCCCAACAGCTATATTTCGAATTCAAACCTTCCTGAAGGCATCTGGTTACTCAAACTTGCATTCCAAGTCAGGTTAGGTCGTTTCTCAACTCATCTGGTTCCATATTGCCTTTGCTTCTCCATAACTCCATCGTATTTTTTCTTCATCTCAACAGGGATTACAGCCTCACATCCATCCCTAGAAGAACAGAACCAAGAGTCATTCACTACTGTTTCAGAACTCAAAGAGGCAGAACCAGTTGTGCCTATTCAAAAAGATCAAGCCAAAGTAACATCACCTATCTTTCATAAGGAAGGGCAGTCTGTACAGAACGTCATGGTCCCTTTTAAGCAAGATATGGTAGCAGAGGAGAGACCCAAGGAACCACAAGCAGATCATAAAATGAATAAACTGATTGTCTTTGATCCATGTGAATTCCAAAAGACATTCTTGGGTACTTTTCTGATCAGTCCTTTTATTTAGAACAAGAACAGAGTAGTGGAGCTGTCACAACATAAATTAAGTATGAAACACGTTTCTTTGAGACTGGAGGAAAGGTGTGGAATCACAGGAACAACACTAAACTAATTGGAAAGGATGCAGCAGCAACAACAACTGATTTTGGTGATCTTTTAACATCTGGAGATAAGGTGTTGCACGTCTCAGCTCAGCAATATTTTTACTATGAAACCAGCTGGTGAACGAATTCAAGACATTCATGGATCCAACTAACCAAAGATCACAGGAAATGGCCACCAGACTGAATATATTGCAAATTTGGTAAAACATGTCGGCTTGGAGTAAAGTGGTAAAATGAGTCTATGGAAACCACCTGATGGTCAAATGGAATTTCTGATGTTCTTAGTGAATCAAAGCTGGATAAACACCATCCCATTGACAGAGGGAAATGGGACATGAGGCCAAAACGTTTCCAGAAGGCTTATGAACATGTTGCTCTTGGATCATCACATGAACATGCTTCCAAAGGTTATGAATTCCATTGCATTGTTTTTAAAGTTTCTAATTCAATTTTAATGCACTTGTTCTGTCCCATTAGTGCTCAAAAAGAAACAGGAACAATAGGAATGCATAAGGAACGAGTAGAAACAATGTCCAAGGAAAACTCCTTGCAGCAAACTCCAAAGCAATGCATTCGAGTTGCCAGCTTTGACATAGGAGAAGTCCGAGGATCATATCTCAACAACCAAAAGGAATTAGGCAACAAACTTGACTGCAATGGAAACTTAACTCATCAGGGTCTCACATCGAATTGGAATTGTGTCCAAAGCTGCTCTTTATGTATTCTACAAGTCAGGTGATCCTGTCTTTGCTTTGTTTGAATTTTTCTGAGTTTAGAACATCTCAATCCTATCTATGGCGACCAGGTGAGCATGCTAAGGTAAGTGATAATGTTTTCAAGAGTTCTTTTATTTATTACATAGATATGATGCACTTGTTTTGTCAAAAGAGCCATTTGCAGGTTATGATAAAGCTTTGAAGCATACAAGGAGAACGAACAAGCATGGGGAAGACAAGCGGTTCAAGCCACCTGATTTGAACCGGAGAGACATCAAGACGTCACTTGTTTCATCCTCATCAAAAAAGCACCTCCAGATGCAGCATACAAGCCAAAACCGAGCAAAAACAAATTTTGGATAAGATTGTTACACTTTGATAAATGTTCATGTGCTAACTTGCTTTCAATGTATCAGGTTTGAGTAATGAATCAGGAACAAAATGGATCAATGCCTTCTACATATCCGAACCAGTCAGCAACAATGCCTATCAAAGAGGTAAAGCAGATTTGAGGTCAAATCTTTTTGAAGAGGGAGGGGATGATATGATCATGGAAAGCACCAAGGAATGGAAGCATGAACCTTAGGATACAACATTGAAGAATGCTTGGAAACAAGAAGAATGTCTTGGTCAAGGCTTGAATAACCAAGACACACTTATCACCATTCAAGCTGCTCCAACGCCAAATTGATCATCAATCGGGCAAGTAACATATGTGAGCTCTTTTTCCTTATCTTTGGTTTTGTCCCACTGGGTTTTTCAAAGATAGGTTTTTAGCGAGGCCATATGTTGCTTTCATATATCCTGATTGATAATCCAGGTTCAATTCATCTTGGACCAACCCTAAGTTATATTTTTATCTTATGTTATTTTTATTCCTAAGTTTTCTAAGTCAAAATAATTAGTCTTTATTTGGTCTTTGTGTGTTTTCCAAGAGGAGCCTTGTTTTTACTCTTTCTTGTATTTTCGAGATGTTGTGCATGTACACCCTTCTCTCCTATATATTGTGAACGAAATGATTAATATCATATTTTCAGTCTAAGAACCTTGTTTCTTTCTTCTTCTTCTCTGTCGAGTTGTATGAGAGTTTCCGGTGTGTCATATCCAGATTTAAGGGTTTCTGTTTGGTGTTTAATATTCAAATCAATAGCCTAGGAGTATCAAGAGATCAATACATCCCTCTTGTGTCACCATTCGATCCACTTGCCTGAGAAACTTGAGTCTTTTGATTCTTTTCTGCAAGGATTATCCTGACCATCCAGAGAAGCATCCTAGGAGCGTATTACCTATTCCTAACATGACCTTTTCTTCATCAAATCAGCATACCTCTGTAGTGAACAAAATCTTATGACATAGTTCTTTGTCTTGGGGCTTCATTAATTTTGAATAGTTGTACTTCCTGATGAAAATTGATTTCATTTTTCTCCAAGAATTTCTGTTCACTTATAACCATCTTACTCGTTATCCTTCCTCCAAAGAACATTTTCCTCCGTGGTATAACTCAAGTTGTCATCCTCGAGTTAGACCTTTCATTTCATGCTACATGGTCCATTCTACTCTCCACTCCTGGTTTATAACTCCATGATTACCTGGTAACCTTCACCACTCGATGGTCTCATCATGTTTTCTATTGTCGGAATCACATCTCTTTTCATTCAACTTCTTCCACTCCATGGTGTACTCTCTGCTCCATTCTCATTCCTTCTTCATGAAGCTCTGAAATTAAAATGTTCCCCTTTTTCCATCTTTATGGCTTTCACATCTGAATCTTCATAATTATCTCATGATGATCCGTTCTTCGATAGATTCACTGATCCGTCCTTCGATCTGTAAATTTCTTTATAATCTATTTATTTTTCACATCTTCTTAGTTTCCATGGTCTAGGTCATCTCTTTCCTCAATTTCAATACTATCAAACTTCTTTCTTGTCCACATATCAAACTCTATCAAAGCCCACTCTTGCTGATTCTGTCACTTTATGTACATTCTCTTCTTTTGTTTCCTTCCAACTAGATTTTCTTAACTAATCAATCTTCACTCGCTTGGCGTCATAACCATTATCTTGCTATTACTTCCTTTAACCATCAGACTTCCAAAAATCAGTTTGGCATGAAGGTTTATGTTACTAATAGGCTCACACCACACTTTTACTTTCCTAAAAGATTCCTTTGACTCAACTAGTCCTTACAGCCCAAAGACATTAACGACGCGAAAAGGGTGCCAAGCAAAGATGTTCAAGTCACCTATGACGTTTCTCTTCTAATTCCTCAACAGTTCAAATCATACATTCATAACTTATAATGGATACCAATCAATCATCAAAATCATCCCATAGCAAAGAATGCATCACAATCAATCAAACAATGAGTTAAACCCCATTTTACCTGGAATCTGGCCCTTGAGGGTATGAAGGTTCAGGTTATCATATTCTAAGGCCCTTAACCAATTTACCATCTATGTGACGCTTGGAAGCTTAATCCCTTAACAAGCGTTACTAGAATATCCTTGGGCTTGCATTGAGGAAGAACTTTGAATAATGGCCCATCTTTCCTTGTGAGAAACAAGTAACAAATACTGAAACGTCTATTTTATGCTTGTTGTCTGGATACGCTTTGGCTAGATGTCCATGTTGACCACTATTGTAGAACTTAGATCATCCATTATGAGGTCAAATAAACCATTCACTATAGCTTCTTCCTGGACCACATGCACTCGTAACCAGCTTCAAATTTGTGGATGTAACTCTCTGAAGAATCTTATTATTGTATCACCTTCACTTCTTGGTCCATAAGTTGTTTACCTTCTAAGTCAAGTGACTTCAGAATCATACTCTCAAATATTCCACTCACCTTGGGTTATCTTCAAAACCATTGTCGTACTCTGCTAAAACTCGTTCTTCAATCTTCTCATCTTATTTATTTTCGTCCATAGTTCATCTCTGAATTCTTTAACTATGCATCTGCTTCGAATGGGCTGGTACCTTCATAATATCTCATGACTCTTATATATTTTCTCATCATTGTTACTAGTTTGAGTTAGTCATGAGGAAATGCAGCTAAATTGATTGATCTTCTACTGCTATTGGCCGCCAATTAATTTCCACTTAACCATGCACCAATGTAGTAAATGAATATGTACTTCCCATGGTTCATTGTCCGTCTTTACAACTTTGGTCATATGACTCGGGCATCCTTACCCTATAACTTTCTTCAAATGCTATGCTTCTCTTATCTTTGAACACTTAGATTCCATATCACTTGGTCTTGCCCAATTATAGCATATCCTTTTCCTTAGAGTACTCATCTTGGGATCTCAAAACCAGTGTCTTGATATTCCCTTGGCTCATCACTCATCCTTACATCATCAAGGCCTTGTCCGCTAAACTAAATTTAAGGTCCATCCATCGGGGGAAAACACAATACCATGATTGTTGGACGTTTCCATGTTCAAGTAGTACCAAACTCGATTCTCAAACTCAAATTGTCCATTACCTGGAGGAACCTCCTCTGACTCTTCAAAACAAAACATCTCATCACATACTGCATCAGCAACAAGGGTAAGCCCTTATCCCAACTAACTAAATAAAGGAACATGTTGGCTTCCTAATCTGCCTTTTGCTACACCTTTGACTAGATAAAACATTTGAAAACAGGAACCCAAATGAACATGGAGAGCCATGCTTTAATAACACCTTTTGTAACAACCCGGATCCGGATTAAGTCGAAGTTAATTAGTTTGCCGTGCAAAAATCAAACAAGAACAGCATTCCAAACTAAAGAACTTTAACTAGATTGAAGATGCTACTACCTTGGCCCAAACATTCAACCCGAGGTTCCCAGATCAAATCCAAAATCCCAAGGTCAAATGTCCAAGAACAGGTATCCTAGAGTTTCCAAGTTATGGCTTTGCAACCCGATTTTGAAACGTTAGTTGGCTCATCCCGGACTAGGACTAATATCATCTGGAACCCAAGCATTTTCACAAAACTTTATTATTCATATAATACTTAGGTTCAAACAACATCAAACATCTATAAGGTGCACCAGTTTCAAATGTATTACATAATACAATACATACTCATTTTCGAAAAGCACAAACACTACGCCATCAACACTACTCCTTCACAACCTCAGATACCCCTATGGTTACCGGAAAAACAAAGACTCTAATGAACAACTAATTTGATCAGTGAGTCAGGGTTCCCTAACAGTTTAAGCATTCCCCCCAATATGAATCAATCATCATGCATCAAGGATCAATTATTTCATGCAACATGCAATAAGAAACAGAGCAATAAAGTAACACACATCCCCCCCATCACAGATGGTTAGATTATCTTCGATCCTCGAGGCTTGCCTCTCGCCATTGGTTCCAATATTGATACAAAGTCCATCCTACATCCCTTCTTGTGTCCATTAACTCTAGACACAAACTCTAAAAATCCGATGGCCTAGATAACACACTTGTCGCATCGTCATATAGCCACACGGTCGAGGATAGCTAACCCTATCACATGTATCTTGGATTCCTTCCCATAACTAATTTTGGTACGGCCCCGGACAAGTCACAGCCCTAGAGTGGACACCAATGGCATTCACAACACTCCCCCTCAAATGTTAGAACTTCACGGATCACTGCTCAACAAAACTTGACGAAAGTCCATGGATACGGCTAATCCCATTATAATCATACTCAAACATGTTATATGATCCAAACTGATTCCCAAATGATATAATACAATTATACAAGTATACATCACAACATCAATATATCAATATATGTTATAACCCTCAAGCTGAGGCCATAACGATATAACTCAATATCTCTCATTAGAATCAATCATTATCATATATTTCTAAACATGCAACCTAGCAATGCATCAACCAATGCTTCTGTTTTGCTGGTGCTAACCGCACACTACAATCAAAAGCCCTAATCGAGACTGACTTGGGCGGTTGGGTGGTTTAGCCTTAGCATGATATTCTTATTCTGACTTTATCAGTTTTATCTCGTGGTCGGCGCGAATCGGAACTTCTATTAAATTAATCCTAGAACAAATGGATTCCCGATGTTCTCGTGGTCGGTGCGACTCAGAACTTCTATTAAATTAAGGGGAAACACATGTCCAGCTACTTGAAGGAGGAGAGCAAGCATCTGCATCCTCCAGCACCTTCTGGACACACTCGACACGCCGTGTATGGATCTAAACGAGCTGCATTCAACTCCGAATGTGTCGTTATCTGATCATGATTCTCGGGAATGGTTCTACATGGCCAAATAATTTCGTTTCTAGACCAAAAAAATTATATAAATAGTTATAAGTTCATTTCTATCCTAAAAACTTGAATTAATTATTTGAGATTTCTAGAACGATCTAAGCCGAACCGCTAGCATTTCTTACCTACTAAATTTCTAGAAGAATCTTCATGCACCATTACTTCTCACAGACCTCAACTTCAAATGCAAGCACCTCTCATGCACCATTAATTAAACACTGATCCAGCCATTCAATTATCTGTACTATTTCTTCGTGCCAAATCAATCTTATGCTTTATCCATCTTTATTTTATTTATTAGAACTTGGACCACTTATCAAAATCGTCTTGGCTCAAATTTTCTTATTTGACCATCCATTGACCATTTTCTTGGCCATACATCGACCATTTTTTCTCTTCAGCCATTCTTAAGCCTCATTTGTGTCCTTCTCCGTATAGAGGGTTATTACAAGGAAAGTGGTTATGTATACGTATACTCTTATACTCCTACGTTGTTATATATCTACTTTTGTGTACTTAAATTTTGAAAACATTTTCAGAAATAAGAAAATACATTTTGACTCAAATGTCTAGCCAAATCTTATACGAAACACTTGAGCTAACACTCCGTAAAAATGATAAAACAGAAAAACAGGAATCTACGATTCTTCTAAACGCCCGACAATAATTAAACAAACTACATTCGTATACCTCAAAACGAAAATCATACGATACAGTCTTCATAAAATCCTTCCTAGCAACCTAACAGTTAACGGAAAACGTGATCCACCAATCAGAACTACTCATCATCCAAACAAAGCTCTACACGCTTCACAAATTATCCTAATTCCAAAAAATGTTTTGTACAGAAACCCAGCATATGAAAATAGTTCTCGTAAAAAAATCTCCTTGAGCTATGCGAAAATGTTTTCTAAAACAATTTTGCAAACAAATCTTGGAAGACCGGAATCCTCGCAAAGGAACACTTCTTCCCAGGGAAAACTTACATGACCTCTTGGTCCAATTTCTTCAGTCACAGACCAAAAGATTTAACATCAGCCTCAAAACTACTTTTCGGCTGCAAACGTTCAAACAACTTCCTGAAAATAAGCCAAAACATTTCTAAGCCACAAGGTCAAAACATGGCCTTTGAGCCATCTCATAAACTCCTCTAAACATATTCTCATAACGTTTAAACTCGTTTGACTCTAAAGACCTTATTTCTCAAGAAAATTCGAGACATCGCCGTTTCCGGAAATTAACCTTCGAACATAAACTACTTCCTCAATGAAATTTCCATCATGAAAAATCACAAACACAGTCACCAAGGACTACAAATAAAATAAAATAAAAAGCCCGAGTTGGAAAGAAAAGTACTTTCCTTCACACCTTGTCTATCGGTTGGCCTCGACAGGCAAACCATACATTCTAAATGAACTTCTAACTGGCTACCTCCATAGATTTTGGTTCTTGTACATCCGACACAAGGGTAAATAGCACGCTATAAAAGAGATTCTAAATGAACTTCTAACTGACTACCTCCATAGCATTTGGTTCTTGTACATCGGACACAAGGGTAAAAACACGGTATAAAAGAGATCCAAAATTTTTGTTAGTATCTTCCAACTTTTCTCAGAGGTACTCGGTTCCTCGGTCAAAGTAAATCATTTTAGACGATAACTTATCGCAAACTACAAAGCAACGATGGAATCAGGTCATAAACGCCACATACTACATGCTCGAAAGTAAGCTTAGGTCTTTCCTAACACTAAGAAATCTCTTACAAGTACAATATCTTTGATACGAGATAAAAAAAACATGTCTCTTCGTTGATACTCAGGCGTTTATGAGGCTATGTGAGTATAGACCTTCATACACTCTCATCGTAATACAACACTGAGTATTTCTATCCGCTAGGGCGTAATAAATGAGAAACACAGTCAGACTCTCTCCCCCTCGTTAACGCTTTATCCATAAAATGAAAAGCTATAAAACAATTTTTTTTATAAAAGCCCCATGGGCAGTTTCAATATATCAATTGCTTGCAAAAGCCGGTAGTACTGTAATGAAAGAAAATATAAAACATAAATGGGATTACATTCCCTCTAAACACAAACACATAACATAAAAACGGGCACATCCTAAGCCGTCGGCCAAAGGGTATAAATCTCATAGCAAGATATTTTTTCACACCCTTAAGCCCCATCAGCCCTGCACTACGGCTCTAAGGGGCAGGCCCGACATGGAAGCCACGACAAGATATCACCTCTTCAACCATTTCTTAAAAAAAAAGAATCCAAATCCACACTCATGTTCCGAAGGATATCTTGAACAACCGCAATATTAGGGGGAACGAATCTCTAACTACGAAACAAACAAAAAAATGGGGGGGGTTCTTAATCTCAGTTATTGATAATCTCATATAAACACTACAACCAAGATTACCAAGCCTTCCCCACGTCGCCCTAAGGAACGAGATACCACTTTCGTTGACAGATGTGTTGTTCACACGCACATAGAAAAAGTGACGGGACCACGGCCTGCCATTTGTCTTTAAGCCACCAATTATCCCCATTAACAGCTTCAGGAAAACATAGTACATTAAAGAGTTAGACCTCCTAAGGGCGCTCAAGAGATTCAGTAAATGATGCACGTCAAACTCGACGTTACATTCATAACTACGAACCATGATCCCCCACCAAATGGCACATTCCACGAGGATTAAATAACCAAACGCCAATTCATGCTCATGAAGGTATTGGAAAATTAACTCTGAGATCAGGAACCATGGAAAGCTAAGCGATGGTTAAGGTGAAGATGCATGGTGCACACGAAGCTGATGTAGTTCAAAGGCGGAGCTGAAGTAGTTCAAAGGCGGAGCTGAAGTAGTTAATGAAGTACGACATGAACTACTGGGTGAAACGCGGAGTCAAGAGCTGAGCAAGAAAAGGAAGGAGCCTTTAATGAAGATGTGAAGATATTTATCAAGGCGTGGGCTTTAAGGAAAAGAAGTGGAGAATAAGTAGCTGATGAAGAAAAGAAGAAGGTTGTCTTATTCGCTTAAACAAAAAATGGAAAGTTTCCATTGGGTAGTTTTAGGGTTTTCTCTCTAGGTATAAAGAGAGAGTCGACTGGGTTGGAGTCGGCTAACACACTGGGTGAGCTTTTAGCTAGATAGAGTTTTGTGAGTCCGAGTAAGGTGAGACAAACGTTCTAAGAGTTAGAAGCAATTCAACGACTGTGGTAAGTCTTGAATTGATTAGGCTAGTCAACAAGTCAAGTTGTTCTTGAGCTTGGTTAAGAATTGCTTTTCAAAAGAACTTGTATGTGCTTTTAAAAGGATTTATCTAGTCGTATTTTCTTGGAAAGATAACTCGTGCATTACTATGTGTTCTAGTTTCTGTATTGCACTACTCTTGCGCTTACAATTGGTATCAGAGCAGGTACTTGTGTTTTTCTTAAACAGGTAAGGATCCTGCAGAATGGACAACTTCAAAGAGTAAGTGGCGCACTCCAAGGTGATCTTGGAAGTAGGAAACTATGGGTTCTGGAAAGCGAGAATAAAGGCGACGATCAAAGGTATTCATCCACTTGCGTGGAAGGCAGTTGAGTCTTGGTGGAAACATCCTGTTGCAAGAGGTGAAGATGGTACAGATGTACCAAAATCAGAAGAACTGTGGACTGAAGATGAGAACAAGTTCGCCAAGTTCAATGCAAGAGCACTCACGGCCATTCACTGCAGTGTAGCAAGGAAACAGTTCGAACTGATTCAAGGATGTGAGTCAGCAAAAGAAGCATGGGACATTCTTCAAAGGCACTTTGAAGGAACTAAGAAGGTGTTAAGCTCGAGAAGAGACATGCTGGATACTCGTTTTGAAGATCTGAAGATGGACGAGAATGAATCAATTGCTGACTTCAGTTCCAAGCTAAGCTCATTGTCTCAAGAAGCCCTCACACTAGGGAAGAAGTACAAAGAGAAGAAAATGGTGAAGAAGTTCTTGAGGTGTCTTCCTGAAAGGTTCAGAGGTCACAAATTAGCTATGGAAGTTGCTCTCAACACTGATGAAATAAGCTTCAATGAGGTAGTGGGTATGATGCAAGCTCATGAGATGGAGCTAGACAGTGGAAAGAAAGTAAAGGCGATTGCACTAGCTTCTGTTGGAAAAGATGAAGCAGGTGACGATCCAATAAGTCTACTTGTACGGCGATTTGATAGAGCACTCAGAAAAGTTGAATAAGGACAATCCTACAAGAAGTTCGGTTCAAAATCCAAATCTGCTGAAGCTGAAAAAAATGCCAAGAAATCGGACGTGAAGTGTTATGAGTGCAAGGGATATGGCCATGTGCGAACTGATTGCCCTACAGTAAAAAGAAGAGAGTTTCAATGCTTTGGATGCAAAGGTTTTGGTCATACTCAAGCTGAATGCAAAACAGACAGCAAGAAGAAGAAAGAGAAATCGATGATTGGGATCAACGACAGTGACTCCGACAGCGACAGTGAAGAGGAGCTGAACAACTTTGTGGCATTCTTGGGTATCACTGAATTTGAGTCCGACTCAGAAAGTGAGAGTGAATCAGAGAAAGAATTAACTGAGAGCTACCGAGAGATTCGAGAGACGGTACTAAGACTTGGAGCTGAGAATCTATCACTTGAGAAAGCTAAGGAAAGTCTTGAGGCAGAATTGGAAAAAGTTCGTCTGGAACTTCAAAAGGAGACTGAGCTAGCCAAGGAAAGTGTGAATCTGATGAAAGAGAAGCTAGTTCTTGGCAAACAAGCTGAAGATCTCAGACAGGAAGTGATGGCTGAGAAGAAAATCACCATGGAACTACAATCGGAGCTAGATCAGCAATACAAGAAGATCAAGATGCTCACAGGCACTAAGTAGCTGGACAAGATTCTATCTCAAGGCAGAACAGAGAGTTCTCACATGGGGCTGGGGTACACTGGAAGATCAAGCAATACCACAGGCGTGACCAGTTTTGTATCTGGAGGATTTGTTCATGCTAAGGAAACTGAGACAAGAAGTCCGCCAAGACAAACTGGTGGGTGCTACTTTTGTGGGAAGTTTGGCCATTACAAGCGGTTCTGTTAGAGGTATCTGGAGAAGGTCAGACAAGTGTGGAATCAACGGAAGTTCTAGAGAATTGGGAACACAAGTCGAGTATGGATGAAGAAGGCAGACTTGTATTCTTCAACTACTACAGGATCTGGCTTACGATGTAACATGGCTTTAGTTACAGAGGATGATGATACAGAAGAACCATGGTACTTTGATAGTGGTTGTTCAAGGCACATGACAGGGAATGCTGAGTACTTGGATAACTTGAAAAAGGTGAAAGGCGGGAAGGTCACTTTTGGAGATGGAGGACAAGGATCTATCAAAAGAAAAGGTGCTACAAACGATAGTGAACTACCTAAGCTGGTAAACGTGTAATTTGTCAAAGGGCTGAAGGCTATTTGATCAGCGTAAGTCAACTGTGTGATGAGGGACTCTCAGTTATATTCACAGCGACAGAGTGCCGAGCCATCAACAAGCATGAGTTAACAGTTCTGCAAGGGATAAGAGCTGGCAACAACTGCTACATGTGGGAGAAGAAGACTAAAAGCATGAACGCCTTCTCTGCTCAATCCTCACAAGACAGTGTTGAACTTTGGCATCAACGACTAGGACACATGAATCTGCGTAACATGGAAACTCTGGTTAACAAGAACTTGATTCGTGGGGTACCTCAACTTCGAATAGAAGATAAGATCGTGTGTGGAGCTTGCAATCAAGGGAAACAAGTAAAGGTACAACACAAGAAGGTTCCTCATGTACAAACCTTGGCACCATTGGATCTAGTTCATATGGATCTAATGGGACCAATGCAAATCGACAGTCTTGGAGGGAAGAAGTATGTGTTTGTACTAGTTGATGACTTTACAAGATTCACATGGGTCAGATTCATCAGAGAAAAGTCAGATACGGTGGAGAGTTTCAATATATGGGCTCTACAGTTGATCAATGAGAAAGGAGGAATCAAGAAGATACGCAGTGATCATGGAGGGGAGTTTCAGAATGAACTCATGACGCAATTTTGTGAGAAGAAAGGGATAGCTCATCAGTTCTCAGCTCCCAGGACGCCACAACAAAATGGTGTAGTTGAGCGAAAGAATAGGACACTGCAAGAGATGGGAATGGCGATGATACATGGTAACAAGATACCTCAAAGGTTTTGGGCTGAAGCACTGAGTACTGCATGTTACATCATCAATAGGGTGTATGTAAGAAAAGGGACCACGAAAACACCTTATGAAATGTGGACTGGTAAAACACCTAACCTTGGGTACTTTCATGTTTTTGGTTGCAGGTGCTATATATTGAATGACAAGGACTACCTAGGGAAGTTTGATTCAAGAAGCAATGAAGGCATCTTTCTGGGTTATTCAGGGACTAGCACAGCGTACCGAGTGTTCAACAAACGATCAGCCACGGTTATGGAGTCAGTGAACTTGGTGTTTGATGACTTGTCTGTGATCAGCTGGGAGGATCATGAATCTGATGAGGAGATAGAGACACCAGATATCAGAACAAGAGAAGAAGTAACTGAGACCACTGAACCAGAAGGTGCTGCATCAACTGAAGTACATCAGCAAGTACATCTTAATCATTATGTTGACGATGTGATTGGAGGGTTAGATGAGGGACGAAAGACTCGGGGCAAGGTGATAAACTTCAGGGAGATGGTCCAGTTTGCCTGCTTTGTATCTGCCATTGAACCTAAGACACACAATGAAGCACTACGTGATGAATACTGGATTGTGTCAATGGAGGAGGAACTGGAGCAGTTCGCAAGGAATGAAGTGTGGGAACTTATGCCCAGACCAGAAGGAGTAAATGTCGTGGGAACTAAATGGACCTTCAAGAACAAGACTAATGAGCATGGAGAAATGGTTCGTAATAAGGCACGTTTGGTGGCACAAGGGTACTCACAAGTTGAATAGGTAGACTTTGAAGAAACGTTTGCACCAGTAGCTCGCCTTGAGTCCATCAGGTTATTCTTAGGAATGGCATGCATCCTGAACTTCAAGGTGTATCAGATGGATGTGAAGAGTGCGTTCCTGAATGGAATCCTGCAAGAAGAGGTCTATGTGGAGCAACCAAAGGGGTTCGAAGATCACACCCATCCACGACACGTCTACAAGCTGAAGAAATCATTGTATGATCTTAAGCAGGCACCTCGAGCATGGTATGAGCGTCTTACCAGCTTTCTAGTAAAAGGAGGTTACATCAGAGGAAGTGTAGACAAGACCCTGTTCTTCATAGAGAAAGATAAGAACATTATCATTGTTCAGTTCTACGTGGATGACATTATCTTCGGAAGTACTTCACAGCCAATGGTGGATGAGTTTGTGAAGAATATGACTGATGAATTCGAGATGAGCATGTGTGGAGAGCTCAAGTACTTCTTGGGGTTTCAAGTAACTCAGTCCGAGAGAGGAGTGTTCATCTCACAGAGTGCTTATGCCAACAATCTTGTTAAGAGGTTTGGACTTGAGAACAGCAAAGTCGCACGCACTCCAATGAGTACTTCAGTGAAACTTGCAAGAGAGGAGGCTGGTGAGGATGTTGATCCAACCTTGTACAGAGGGATGATTGGAAGTCTACTATATCTTACAGCCAGTAGACCAGATCTCTCCTTCAGCGTGGGAGTATGTGCGAGATACCAAGCCAAACCCAAGTTGTCTCACTTGAATGCAGTCAAGCGGATCATCAAGTATGTCAAGGGAACTGAAAGCCTTGGAATACAATTCGCCAAGAATTCCAACAAGAATCTGGTAGGATATTGCGATGCTGATTGGGCAGGATGTGCTGATGACAGGAAGAGTACGAGTGGAGGCTGTTTCTTCTTGGGTCACAATCTCATATCATGGATGAGCAAGAAGCAGAATTCTGTGTCAATATCTACTGCAGAGGCCGAGTACATTGCCAAGGGAAGCTGTTGCACACAACTGATTTGGATGAAGCAGATGTCAGCTGACTACGGAATGACGTCTGGACCCTTTCTGGTACACTGTGACAACAAAAGTGCAATTGATATCTCAAAGAATCCAGTCCAGCACTCGAGGACAAAGCACATTGACATACGGCACCATTTCATCAGAGAATTGGTTGAAGACAATCAAGTAGTAATTGAGCATGTTGTTACTGATTTACAGTTCGCTGATATTTTTACTAAACCCCTTGATCTTAATCGATTTGTCACGCTAAGAAATGCCATTGGGGTATGTAACCTTGATTGTTGAGTCAAGTGATGCAGGGTTTAATACAGGTACTAGTTCCGGAGGTACATATGATTCAGATTATGTTTGGCACTTGAGAACGCTGTGGAAAAGAGCTACCTGTTGTACCGTTGATCCTGCTGAGAGGTACACGTTTTCACGTGTGTGGATGATCAGAATACCCTTAAAAAGCAACATCATCACCTCACAAGAAGGGTGAAGAAGTTCAAAAGAGAAAAAGAAACATTAAAAATAATACAAAGAAAAGAAAAGAAAGAATGGGCAGCACTCACACACGTTGAATAAGGAAGTGAAAAACCCACCAGGATTGATGAAGGTACAACGGTGTGAAAGCTAGCCATAAAATACTATTGAGTCCACCAGATCGTACAATCTAAGAGTATCATGTGTGCAGTCTGAACTAGGTGCTGAATCAGATCAGGCACAACATGTTCTAAAAGGTACAAAATCAATCTTGTTTTCAAAAACTCATTCAGACTAAGGCCAATTGTGATATGTGACATGTGTTTAATTGCTATACTGAGAGTCTAATGATACATTGTGATTCGAGAATGTGGTTGCTCAATTCTAATGGGTTTGGATGAGAAAAAATCAAATTTGCAGGTTTAATAAAGAGAAGTGTACAAGTACAGGGACCAGATGTGCAATTTCGGATAGGTTGGTTGAGTTTCCCTCTTAGTGGAGATAGTGGGCAAAACCCTAAACGGTTCTTTATACTTCAAGAGATTCCACTTCTCCACTTCCAAATCGAAAACTGATCTTGTCTCATTTCGAAGATGAAGAAATCTAAGTAGTCGGCTGCAGCATCTTCCTCAGCAAATCCACCAGTGCATGTCGCTTCTGAGCCAAATCGGCCGCATCTTGCTGACGGAGAACCTGAACCATCTCCTCCTCTCAACAATCCGACAACCGCGACAGCTCTTCCTGAGGTCACTGAGGATCTCGAGTCATTTAACACCGCAAATGAGAAGGCTCAGTCAGAGGAGAGCGATGAACATTAGGGCACATCACAACGAGTGGATGCGAATCTCGAGATATCTACACTACCTGAGACAGTGACTGGTCCAAAAGACGCTGAAGCAAAGTCCTCAGTTTCTCCAACTGCATCTGAGCCAGAAGAGAAGCAAACCGCTTATGGATCTGAGGAGGAAACAGAGGAACAAGAGGACAAGGGAGAACCAGAGGAGAAAGAGGAGAAGGACGAAGAACCTCTTGAGGAAGCATATCTAGTCTTGGCAGTTGCCAAGAAGGCCAAGGAAGCGGTGGAGATAAGTTCTACATCTGAAGGTACCCCACCGGCTAAGACAAGGCAGAAGAGGATCTTGGAAAGGTTGGGTCTTCCAGCCTCCAAGAAGGGTAAGACCGGAGAAGCAAGTGCTCCGTCTCAATCTCAGTTTCTGCAACCAGAGGATGCAGCAAAATCTCCTATTCTGGCGAGAGAGACCTCTGTTTCAGATCGAGTGAAGTCACGAAAGAAGGGAGGTCAGAGTTCTTCAACAACTCCACCAGCTAACAAACAGAGGTATGATTAGTTTGTAGGCCGTAGCTTTCTGCCTGAACGTAGTGTAGATGTTGAGGAACCGGATCACTGGGGCTATGTTGATATTATCAAGAAAGGGGGTATGGTCTCGACTGTGACAGCTCTTGTGAGCTATGTGGAACAGGTTGTGACTGAGTTCTATGCGGGTCTTCCGGTGGTTAAGTTGAAAGATGATGTTGGTGAGGTTGAAGTGAAGGTCAGGGGAAAGGTATATCATTTTTCTCCCTCAGTTATCAATGAGTACTTCGGCCTATCTGAGTTGTCTGAAGAAGAGGCGTTGGAGGAAGAGGCTGCGGAGTTGTAACAGTCACTGAACTAGCTGAGTTCTTGACCGAGAAGACGAAGAAGACGTGGCACAACCTGACCACCACTGATCTCTCTCCACGCTATGGTGCTCTCATGATCATTGCTGCTCATAACTGGATTCCCTCCACACACAAGACACATGTCTCAGTTGACAGAGCCAAGCTGGTCTACAAGATGGAGCACGGTGTGAAGGTTGACTTGGGGAACTTGATCTTCAAGCAGATCATGAACCTGGGAGTGATTCAGCGCAATGACTCACGGTGGCTGATTTTCCCTCGCCTCATCATGGGGATTCTCCAGAAGCAACACTCTCTTCAGCCAAAGAGTGGTGAGAAGGCAATACGTCATGTGGCGTATAAGAAGGGCAAGAGAGTTGGAGAAAACTATGAGCTACTCAAGGCTAAGACAAAGGGTAAGGGAAAAGCGGCACCACCTCCTGCTCCAACCATGAGTTCAGCACGTCCTCCTCCTGCTCCAACACCTCCAGCATCAAGTGGCAAGACTGGTCCTCGCAGGGTTTCTGCAGTTGAGCTGGGCACGATCATTGTTCCTCAAGGGTTGATGACTCAGGCAGAGCTTCAAGAGGCACTTCAGGACACGGCCAAGGCGTTGGAAGCTCTGACCGATATCGTGGCCGACCTCTCTCGTGTTGTGTCTGGTTAGATAACATCTCTCTTTACCTTCTTTGTTCTTAATTTGTGATCGGTTTTTAACCTGTGTGCTCACAAGAAGGGGGAGAAGATTGAGATGAAGGCAATGATTGTGGGGGAGCAATGTTGTCGTTTCACCTTTGTTTTTGTTTGAATTGTACTTACCAGTTGCACCACTTGCTGCAACTGGATTTGATTTCTGTTTAAGACAATTCGTAGATTATGGGGGAGTACTTTTGTGTGTTATTTTCTCTTGGAAATGTATTAAGTATTTGAACCCTCTAATTTAGGAAATCTAAGTACGTTTTGCCTTCATGAATTGTTCTTCCAAGTTGTGTTTGTCTGTGTGTGGTTGTTTGACTTCATCTCAGTTACTTGTGAGATGCACAAATTAAAAAGGGGGAGATTGAAGATGCATGGTGCAGACGAAGCTGAAGTATTTCAAAGGCGGAGCTGAAGTAGTTCATGAAGTACGACATGAACTACTGGGTGAAACGCGGAGTCAAGAGCTGAGCAAGAAAAGGAAGGAGTCTTTAATGAAGATGTGAAGATATTTATCAAGGCGTGGGCTTTAAGGAAAAGAAGTGGAGAACAACCGATGAAGAAAAGAAGAAGGTTGTCTTATTCGCTGAAACAGAAAATGGAAAGTTTCCATTGGGTACTTTTAGGGTTTTCTCTCTAGGTATAAAGAGAGAGTCGACTGGGTTGTAGTCGGCTAACACACTGGGTGAGCTTTTAGATAGATAGAGTTTTGTGAGTCTGAGTAAGGTGAGATAAAATGTTCTAAGAGTTAGAAGCAATTCAACGACTGTGGTAAGTCTTGAATTGATTAGGCTAGTCAACAAGTCAAGTTATTCTTGAGCTTGGTTGAGAATTGTTTTTCAAAAGAACTTGTATATGCTTTTAAAAGGATTTATCTAGTCGTATTTTCTTGGAAAGATAACTCGTGCATTACTGTATGTTCTAGTTTTTGTATTGCACTACTCTTGCGCTTACATAAGGCTCAAAAACGTAATGTAACCATCAGGAGGATTTTCGGCGCGATCATTGATCCCCGGGAGCCTGAAGGAAACCTCATCAGAGACATTAAATGTATTCCAGAGAACCAACAACTTATTCTCAGAAGTTTTATTCGGACCTCCCAGGATCAAAGAGCACACCCTTGGCGCTTCTAAAGGAGAAGGGACATTCGAATCACTTCATGAATAGCAGCAACACTACAAGAAAAAAGTGATATTCAGACGACAGATATTGTCGGAATTTCGTCGAAATATGACTATTCCTACGAAATTCCGACGAAATAAGTCGTCAACATAATTCGTCAGAATTCTGTCAAACACTCTGAGGAAATACCGAGAACGGAATATTCCGAGGAATTATGGAGGAAATATTTTGTAGGAGACTTTCCTCGGAATTTCCTCGAAAAATTCCGATGGAGGTTTCCTCCGAATATTCCGAAATAAGGGGTTCCTCAGAATATTCCTAGGGACACCTTTCCTCGGAAATTTCCGAGGGATTCCGAGGAATGTGTTCTCTCGGAAGTTTCCGAGGAAAGGTGTCCCTCGGAAATTTCTGAGGAAATTGTTTCCTCAGAATATTCCCAGGGACACCTTTCCTCAGAATATTCCGAGGGAAACCTTTCCTCGGAAATTTCCGAGGGAACACATTCCTCGGAATGTCCAAAAATTTAATTTTGGAAAATAAATATTTTTTAATATATTTTGTATTTTGAAATTAATTTTTAAAAATAAAATTAAATCTGAAATAGAAAATATATTATTATAATATTAAAAGTTTTACAAATTAAAAGAAAAAACATTAAAAAGTTTTATTAAAAAAAAAAAACTAAAACTCGTGCGGGAACATCCGTCTCATCATTTCCATCATTTGTGTATTCGCCCTCTCCGCTGCTTCCACTTTAGCTTGTTGCGAGGCCGTCTGAGCAAGAATGGTGTTGTTCTGGGTCTCCAATGTTGATATGCGGTCATCCTTGTTTTGTAGCTGCTCCATAAGTGCCGGATCAACGAAAAGCGCTGATGAAGAAGAAGCAATCGATGGACATCGACGACCCAAACCGACCAAACACTCTTTTCTCTTTGGAACCGCCTCGAAAAGAAAACATAATGATTTTAGTAGCAATAAAGAAAAAGAAATGAAAATATATTAAAATAAAAATGAAGATCTTACCGATTCAACTAGTTCGTTTATTTGACCTCGAGACAGGTTGGTGGAAGCAGCAGTAGTGGCGTCCTCATCAGAGAGAAGCTTAGATAGGCAGAACTCTACTACATCCTTCTGGTTTTGGACCAGGTCGACCACTTCCCTCACAAGACCATCAGAAGTCTCGCCGGTCTTTTTGTTAGTATACGCCATCCTCATTAGGGTGAGATCATCAACCGGTTCACCATTATTTTCTTCCGCCTAAAAATGTAAGAAATGCATTAAAAATTGAAATAAAAATGTTTAAAGAATTGAAATAAAAAATAGATTTAAATTACCATTCGATCTCCGAGAGTGTAAATACTCTGGGCAACCAAGTTGTGCTTGTACAAGCCTTTCCCGCGACGCTCGCTCTTGCGGTTGCCTGAGTTGGTCACCGATCGGTCTTGCGTCTCGTCCTTCTCCCAGTGTTGTATCAACTCTGCCCACACCGTCTCGTTAATCGATTTCGGTGTCTTTCCTTTATTCCACTTCTGCTTCCACTCATAGATTTGTTCCCATAATTATTCATGACTTTATGGAAGAAGTGATGACGGATGAAGTTTGTCTGATCAGAATTCCAGTTGAATTCTTGCTGAAAAAATACACAATTAGTAAAAAAAATTATGTTAAAGATTAAAAATATAAGTTAAAAAATATTAAAAATTACCGCAAACTGACGGAACCACATTACATGTTCCTCAGGAGGGAAGTTGGTGAAGGTAAGATATCTCTTCTTGAGGGTCGAGTACATCATCCGGTTGATGAAGGTGTTGATCATGTTCCCCGATCGATCGAACCTAAAATAAGGAAAAAAAATAAGAATGAAAAAAATATAACGAAATAAAATGATAAAAAAACAAAAAAAAAAATTACCAAGTTTGGTATCGTCCATGTGGATACGGAGTGAGCACGAGAAGATGCTCTCGACCCGGCTGCTGAACCAACTGTTCAACAGTCATGGTTCCCGGAACAACCGGAGGACCGAGAGGGTGAGCATACTCGTCCGCAGGTTGGTTTTGAGACGCTGAAGAAGCCCGAGAGCTGGAAGACGAACCACTACGACCTCGTGGTGCAGAACGGCGAAGTCTAGTCTGGTTCTCGCCACTATACCTATTTGTAAAACAAAGTTTTACAAATAGTTCTAAAATATGGCAAATATACATATAAAAATCTAAAAAAAAAAGATTTTATAAATTTAAAAATCGGTTTATACATATAAAAGTCTAAAAAAAATGTTTTATAAATATAAAAATGTTTTTTATAGTTATACATATAAATATCTAAAAAAATGTTTTATAACTACAAAAAACGTTTTATAAATATAAAAAACATTTTATAAATATTAAAAACATTTTATAAATATTAAGAACATTTTATAAATATGAAAAACGTTTTATAAATATTAAAAACATTTTATAAATATTTAAAACGTTTTATAAATATTAAAAACATTTTATAAATATAAAAAACATTTTATAAATATAAAAAAACGTTTTATAAATATAAGAAATGTTTTATAAATATAATAAAAGTTTTATAAATATAAGAAACGTTTTATAAATATAAAAACATTTTATAAATATAAAAAACGTTTTATAAATATAAAACGTTTTATAAATATTAAAAACGTTTTATAAATATTAAAAAACGTGTTAAACGTTTTTATAAATCTAAAATTAGTTTTATAAACCTTACAATCCTAAATTAGTTTTACACTATGATGTAGTGTAACCACATGTCAGAATCGAAGTTGGTTTGAATCAGAAACGAACATCCAAGTGGGTTGTTTGTAAAGCTTAAAATACAACATTTGTGAAATGTCCTACTTCGGAAAATAAAGTGAAATGAGATAGTTGGACGGAGTTCAAGTTTGGGCTCGGGATTTGACAAATGGCTTGCGATCTAAAAGATTAATTTCTTTTCCCAAAAGTCATTTGTAAATTATTGTTGACAAGTCAACAAATATCTATCTTATTTAGTTAAATTTTGTAACTTAAAACATTAATTATTTTTTGTACCATAAAAATAATAATGTCATTAAGTAGAGAATGAATTCTCATTGAAAGCAAAAAAAAAATCACTTTATAAAAAATGGTCATTGAGTTTTTGCTATAAAACCGAACCATATTCTTCTCATTTTAAAGACCAAGGAATCTAACACATCCAAGAAACTCTCTCCCACTTAAAATAGTTATGCTAGTATTTTTTATTTTATTTTGAGTCTGAGAGTACAACACAAAAGTTAGGTTCGACATGTTCTGTTTTTCGGTGATGGTAGACAGAAACATATGCAGTTGTATCCAGCGAATCTGAGCGCTATGCAACCGTCACACTACGAGGAATTTAAAGATTTAAGAAAAAAGATTAATCATCTCGACCCTGCAATTCTTCTTTATTCGTTTATTTCGGTATTGTAATTTTGATTATGTTCTTATTATTTTTACAAATATCAGTTGTCCCCATTGTAGTAAAATAAGGTTCCTATACTCTTAAATCTTTAAATATTGTTTATGCTTTGCACTAACAATACTGATATTTGTTAAAGTTTTTTTTTTGAGAACAGGTTAATCTATATTCGGAATAGGTGTCTGAATCGATTTGGTTATGTTGCTGGGAATTAGATAATTCCTATGATGAGAATCACTCTTCTCCAATAGCTTGTTCTTGATTATGGTTTTAATAGAAAATATTTTTTTGGTATAAAAATTTAAATCTTATTATTTTTTAACAGAAATCTTTGTTAAGATTTTCAGGAAGAGGTGATTATCATTTGTTCTAAGCACTACTTGAACCGGAAAAGGAAAGTTGGTTCTGTATATTTTATTGTTTCATCTATGAAATTATGTCGATTTTGATAACTTACTATCTCATAGAGGTAAAGTTAAAAGAATTGTTATTAGTCACTAAGGCTTTGACTTTGTTTAATGGTTTAAATATCTTTTTTGTGGAAGTGAAATTGTTTTTAGCGTTGATTTTTGTCATGAAATTTTCAAAAGTATTTCTTAAATATGGTCAAACACGTGCATTTACATGATCAAATAATTTATTTGTTTAAAATGTGTTAATGCTTTGACTTGACTTATGTGATGATTTACTTTTATTATCAAGAATGTGTGTAACGATTTGTGATATATTGTTTCAGATTATTTTGGGAGAAAAAGATTAAAGTTCCAAATATGATTACACCATTGGTAAATAAAATTTTGATCTTAAAGATTAAAGTTTCAAATGATATGGATGGAAATGGATTCCTGAGTCGACGCCCTAAATTAAGTTTGGGAGAGGTAAGCCACATATAAATCATTTGCCATAGTAAATAACATGTTTATTGATATTGATCAAAACATGTAGATTTCGTCAATGCTTTAATATGAGCCGTATAAAGATTGATTATGAGTAAAAAATGAGAAATCTCATATTAATATGACTAAAACTGACATGTATATTGTAGTTTTGAAAGTCAACATGATTGAAAATAACCAAAAAAGTGATAGTTTTTATGCCAAAAATAATATCTTGTAAAAATATGTATATTTGCGAAAAAGCAAAATATGTTTTTGAAAAAATTTCAAAACATATAAGTTGGATTCATATATCAAATTGACAAAACTATGAAAATAGTTGTATGTCAAATATGAATTTCTGAAAATGAAATACATGTTTTAGAAATTATAATAATTTTCAAAATTGCTTTTTATTCATTTAAATCTAAAAGAGTTGTAGATCAATTTTTCTAAACTCTTAAAAGATGTTAAATGAAAATATGCATATTATGAGTTATCTCAAGAAATGTGGGGGAAGGTTTTCTTACCATATAAAGTCATAAGCAAGATGCCACATGAACTCAGTGATAATTATCATAATATGACTAAAAAAAACTAATGTCATGCATTGAGTTTTGTACATAATAGTTAATTGTATCTTGAAAGAAGATGACAAAAATCATTGGACAATTGATCTCGACTAAAGAGATTATGTTCATTATGATGACAACATATGATCATTTTATTAAAGGTGTGTCATGAGATCATATTGTTATATTATCAAGAGGAATGGGTTAAAGCCTATGAAAATTAAGATGAGGTTTGGCGGTAACTCTACCTAACTGACTAGAGATCCCAAGAAATAGGTTCAAGGAGACAACTAAGTCAAACTAAATATGCCCAAAGCACTGTAAGACTTCGGTCTATACCCAGTTCCTATGATGATCAAACAGTGCTACATGTATGGAATAGAGGATAAGCTTTTGCTTATAATGATTTGTATCCATAGCTTTGAGATATGAACTGAGTAATACATGATATTCCTCTAAACAAAGCTAATGGCAAATCAACTTGTGAGTGTGAAATGGGGCCATTTTTAGGAGAAGAAGGAAAGACTATATTCTCCAAGTTCACTCATGATTAACCAGGACTGTTCACGGCCAAAATAAACACAACAGAGAAATAGTTATGTGAGAGAATGAAACTGTGTTACAGTTATTGTCTAGGTTTACACCAAAGCCCGAGTGGTTCAAGACATCATGTTCACTACCTGGCCGAGTAAATCCGATAGCTATTAACAATGACTGGTTCAAGTCTGAAAAAATGCTACCAACTCATCATGCAGTAGATTTTTCGTTTGTACTCTCAAAAGTCCTTAGTTGAGTCTTGTCAAGTCTTGTCTAGGAAGTCAAGTCCGTCGAGTCGTCTAGTGTGTAGAGTCATTTCTATTCATGTGGGGGATTTTTGGAAATCATTTTTGACGAAATGGTTTTAGACCATTTTTCGGTAAGTTTTCGGGCGAAGACGTTCGTCGGAATAACCGAATGTTTGACACTATGATGTAGTATAACCATATGTCAAAATCGGAGTTGGTTTGAATGAGAAATGAACATCGAAGTGGGTTACTTGTAAAGCTTAAAATATAACATTTGTGAAATGTCCTACTTCGAAAAATAAAATGAGAAATGAGATAGTTGGACGAAGTTCAAGTTCGGGCTCGGGATTTGACAAATAGGCTTGCGATCTAAAAGATTAATTTATTTTCCCAAAAGTCATTTGTAAATTATTATTGACAAGTCAACAAATATCTATCTTATTTAGTTAAATTTTGTTACTTAAACATTAATTTTTTTGTAATATAAAAATAATAATGTCATTAAGTAGAAAATGAATTCTCATTGAAAGCAAAAAAATTTTCACTTATGGAAAATGGTCATTGAGTTTTTGCTATAAAATCAAACCATATTTTTCTCATTTTTCGGTGATGGTAGACAGAAACATATACAGGTGTATCTTGAGAATTTGAGAGTTATGCAACCGTCACACTACGGGCGTTTAAAGATTTAAAGAAAGAGATTAATCATCAAACCCCTGCAATTCTTCTTTATTCGTTTATTTCGGTATTGTAATTTTGATTTATGTTATTATTATTTTTACAAATATCAGTTGTCCCCATTATAGTAAAATAAAGTTTTTAAAATATTTTGGAAGAAGATAGCAGTGAAAGATATGATCTCTTAATTGTCTTTATCCGCTGCTTTGGTTTTGAGAGATTCTAGAGAGATCAACTTTCGTCAAAGCCAAAGACAAATAATCAGAAAGATGTGCGGAAAGAAAGATGATGATAAGAACACAATTTGAAAACCAAAAGACTTTATTCCATATTTTGCATAAGAGCCTAAAACCAAATTTGCGTAAGAGCCTAAAACCAAATTTGCGTAAGCGTAAAATCAAAAGACTTCAGTTTTATTTATTCCGTTAAGTTATTCTTACAACCGTGTATCTTGTCTTTGACGTTTCGAAGACTCTTCTTATTTTAAATTAACTTCTTCGAATCACGTGTAGGTGCTTTTCTTCTTTTTGTTGGCCATTACTTAGAAACTTTTTGAGAGTTTTTTTGGGTTTTATACTGTTATAAGGCTGTAGTTTTAGTGACCAATTCTTTTGACGACGTGATATCGGATTGTTAGGTGATTGCTTGTTATAGATATGTATTAACAAATTCACTGGTGTTTAGAGGAATGGGAACTTTAAAATCTTCCCTTATTTGAGTGTTAAAATAAGAACAAAGTGTAAATAAGCTGGTTTGCTTGATGGTTATAGTGAAGCATTGAGCTTGAGAACGGGACCCTCAAAAACGTTACTTGTGTGGATTTAACGAGAAATCTGATTTGGTTCCTCCTGGACCTGCAGTGTTTACAAGATCAGTACTGAGCTCGAGATAACGATTCTGGCAGAACGAGAATGTTACTTGTTGCGAATTTGCGAGAGATCTGGTGTGGTTCCTCCTGACCTCGCAGGTTTGTGAGTGAATTATTAATCTCAGGAACACGGTTTTGGTGTTACGAGAATCATTCTTGAAATGAAAAACTGGGTAGTTGTGCTCATCGGAAGAGTTGTATGCATACCATGTTAAGGGATCAAGCCTATACGTAGTTCGATTTTTTTATTGTACTCAGTTGTGATAGAGTTTGAGGTTGTAGGAATTACACGACCTCAAGACTGGTATTGTAACACCCAAAACCTCTAAGGCCCAAAATTTTTAGAGAAAGCTTGTTAGTATTATGGCCCATTAGGTTTAAGCTGGGTTTCTTTCCCCATTTCCTGTAAGTAGGAGATCTCGCTCCTCCTTTTCACAGCAGAGAAAACCCTCGCAAGCTCTGCATAGATTCCAAGAGCCTGAGCTGTCAAGACCTGAAAACCTAGCCACCTCTTTCTCGTTTTCTTTCTCTCTCCCCCTCCCTCGTGTTGAGCCATTGCGCCGTCCTTGCTCCAAAACTGCAGTGTGGCACCACCGAATCCCGCCGACCAGACGCTCGCCTCGTCAGTCGCCTGCTAAGCTCACAACCATATCCCGTTCCCTCCCTTTTTTGCAGTAGGTTGATGTGTTGTGTGCAAATTGTTCTTCTTCCATCAGATATGTTTGTCCAATAAACTTCATTTCCATTACTAGATCCAAATCTGTGCCGCCAAGTAAGGCTAAGGTGATCCGACTGTAAACTATTATCATGTCTTGCAAGCCTCCAAGAAGATAGTTGAAGGGTCCAACCCGAATTTCCTTACCGTCGATACGTATGTGTGTCGCCTTCCTCGACCAAATATGGGCCTTCATAGATTTTTCCCTACACTTGGGATTTTTATCTAATATTCTTCAACGAGGTTCAGTTCATAGTGTTCGCTAAGTTTAATCAAGCATCCTAGCAAATCACTAAGAATCATAGCAATATAAACATGTACCTTACTTCCTTGGTGCATGGTTGACTACTTGTCCATTCGTATGGTCCATCCTTGCTATCTTCATGCTTCCTTATCCAGCTTAGCTCGATCAAGACTTAACTTAATCCCCTTGTTCTTTAGTCACTCAACCAACCATTTCTACATGACCAAGTAAACCAAGAGAGACGGCTTGATCTCCAATCCAGCCATCCAGTACAGGCAGTCCGTTAGCCATGCAAACACTCCTTAGTCAGTCACTGCTCACACTCTTATCAGACAGACACTAATCACATATGGATCAGTCAGAACACCATCAATCAGCTCTACGGCCCTCATCCTGTTAGTACACCACGCAGCCATCCAGTTTACAGTCACATTCTCCAGTCATGTGTTCCATACAGATCATCAAATCCCGTGTACTGATCACACCATCAAGATCCCAGTACAAGTAGCCGGCTCTACAACCATCTTCATGTCGATT